>JAVQJG010228778.1:0-34106 GCA_036024015.1 Craterocephalus amniculus
TAGATAGATAGATAGATAGATAGATAGATAGATAGAGACTGCAACAGAAGTTGTTCGAGGACCCTACTTCCTGTCTTCAATAATCTACCTCTCGTATGTTTAATCAGCACATCAAAACATTGAGGGAGAGGAATTTCCGTGCTTGGTGAGCATATTAGGGATGCAGTTGCAGCGTTAACTAGCATTGATGAACTGTTTGCTTATGCAGTAATAATTAACTTCCATTACATTACTTTGTGTGATTACTTTCTTAATTGCCTGAATTATGCATCAATTTAATATCTAATAACCAGTCTTAGGCATTAGACACTGCTCAGACACATTGCATATAGTTTCCCAGCTTTAATTAAACACCCTAGAATAAATGAAACGATGTAGGATGGATGTCTTGCAGTGATTTCCTGGGTGCTTAAATATGCTATTTATTATAAAAGCATAGGAAATTCACTTTCTCCTCAGGAAAGCAAACCACAAGATGCCAATTATAAAGCCCAAGTTGCTTTACCATGGCTTCGTGTGAACAGAGACTAATAAATTTTTGTTGAGTGGGACTCATTGTTTATTATGCAAATACGACACTATGCCATTTTTTAAGTTTCAAATTTGCAGAGCAAAACATGTCCCCAAAGATGATTTTAATTATATAGCAGAATGCGTTCCTGTTTCGCATTGTTATTGTCCTCCAATAAGGAACTGGTTTGTGAGGACAATAAATGAAAGCATGCAAATATTCCAATGATTTATTTAAATGCAACACATCTCATACACACTCTGCATGAGTTATGTTCATATATTTATAGGCTGAGGCAACGAATGAATGATGTAATTTGAAATTTAAAAGGAATATGAAGGTATTACAGTATGGCCGCAGAGCAATTATTAGAATTTTATTTTACACACCATAGGTTGGTGCATTAGAATGAAGAAAAGCCTTCTGCTCAACTAGAATGCCTTTGCTCATCTCTTTCATTGCAATGCAAAAATAAACATTTTAGAATTAGGTCTATCTTTCTCAATTGTAACCTTCATGGTACCTGATTTAAATTTGATTTAAAGGTAGTAAACCGAGTCTGTGTCACATGAACAGAAAATAATTAAAAAGCCAAACCATGGAGGCACCAGGTCATTCAATGAATTGATATTAACTCTTCGTCCTCTTGTATCATCATTTTGCCCTCACTCAAAAAGTGACACATCCACTTAAAGAGAAAAATGAGTCCTATTTCACTCATCAGCAGTAGTTTGGCTAACATACATGTAGTAGAAAAACAATAGCCACACACTCTCTTTAAAAGAGCAAAACAAAGTAGCTTACATTTATTGGAATGAGAGTTGCATTTTGCTTGAATTACTGTAAATTATGTGTTTATTAGAATGATGGCAAATCGAGGTAAAAAAGATTGTTAGTCTGGGAAAAATAACCAATGGCTTAAATAAAAATCTATTTAGCTGATCTAAACTCATGCAAATCCCTGTGACTGGTGTTCGGTCTGGCAGCATCGTTAGTCTGCCTTTTAAATGATTTCTGGAGCCGGTGAGCTGCTGGCAATGCAAGGTTAGACAGAAAATGATGGCAGCACGAGGATGCTTCACAGACCTCATGATAGTTTCCGTCTGTCATTATTTACGTCTGACTAGTCGCGTCATGTCAGCTACCTAGAGAGACACTTTTAATGTGAGCCCCCCTCCGTTCTCGTATTGCTCTTCACAAGCAGTGTAGTATACCATTATTTCTTTGCTTCAGTACCTTTAGGTGAAGTTTGCCCTCCCATCAGCCAGAATCAAAGACAGATCCCTTACTTGATATTGAACATGCCCATGTTCTTACTGAGCTGGCACTGAAGCTACATACCACACAGAGGGAGGGCAATTCTGTATATCATTTGAATAATTAAACAAAATGGAGAGTAAGTATTGGGTGATAGGGAGTTAAGGGATTTAAAATCTGGATCTCGAAAGATTTTGGAGGGCACAGCTGCAGCAGTGGTTCAATAATGAGCCTCTCAAATGTTTCATTGTTACTGTTACACTGTGTACTGCTGCATAATTTGTCATTAGCCATAACACAGCATGTTCCGCTGAACAAGGGACTGCACTAAAGGATGCTATCAGCCATTAAAACTGATCAGCTAATGAAACATTGAAAGCAAAGACAAAAGTACAATCTTATGAGCTTTCTCACACAACATACAAATTTATTTCACAAGTTACCCTAAGGGCAAGATGGCCATTTATCACAGCACTACCCATGAATCAAGTCACGTTGTAAAATCGATCATTGATTCACTTTATTCCCTTGTTTTTCCATCTGAGCCACATAATGATCATTAAACTGACCACAGCATGTCCAAAAAATGGATTTATAATACTCTGAGCTCTGCCTGAAACGTCACAAAAATGGTATCCGCAGGAAAAGTTGACACAGACATAGCATACAAAAAAAAGACCATTAATTTACCGCATCTTAAGGCTGCAACACTTCCTCCTGCAGCTCTAAGTACGGTTCACTTGTTGTAGAAGTGGAAACCACAGGCCCAAGACCTCTTGGCTAGAGTCCATCTCTACGCTTTGTGCACGGGATCCCAGCCTAGATGAGCATGCTTTAATGGGACTGCTTAGCCCCATCATGACCCAATGAGCGCTGGCTGTGGAGTGGATGTGCTTGGTGTTGCATGTGTGTGTGTGTGTGTGTGTGTCTGCGCTCCCAGCAGGGAGATATTGCTTTATGAAGGTCACAACTGCAGCAGTGTGGGGCTCTCTAAGTGAACCCTAGAGAGGATAACTAGCCACATCTAACACTTTCTTTGTGTTCTCACAGCCACTAATTCACCTGAGAATAGTGCAAACTAAAACATAGTTAGCACAAAGCAAAGCAAAAACCTATATCTTGGATGGCACGAAAAACAGTTGCGCTTGGAAACGGCGTTTTCAATTACTACGCAGAATTATTATCTCAGCTGCGGTGTAAAGTGCATCATTCCAAACCCCAAAATGAGAAATCGGATGTTTTTGCAAAGCAATTCTTGTATAGCCGGTTACAAAAATGAAAAAAATGACGAATCCATTTGCCTCAAGGGAATTTCAGTTCAACCACAATGTGTGACAGTATTGCCCTATCTTATGGCCACCTAATGGACAATGTAGCATTAATTCAGCTTCAGATGAACAGGCAGGACAGCAGAATCAAAAATGAGGAAGGGGGCCTAGGTGTATGAATTATGCATATTACATTACCATAACACTACAATACGCTGTGCGACAAAACAATACAGTGAAATTGGGCTTCGAGTGAGATATTGAACAATTTCCTACATGGTTCTTGCCTACCTTAGATGTGAAATTGTATTAAGCTTCCTTTATAACAGCAGAACCCATATGAGATTTGTATGTTCACATCTAGTTCAGTGAACAAAACACTATGTAAACAAGTCAGGGATAATTGAAAAGAAAGTCTCTTGACTGCTTTCCCTGGGGCCTATCATTCAGGTAGATGGGAATTTGGTTAAATGGCAGTTGAGAAATTACTTTTTTTCATTGATTTTCCTGTAGACATCAAAGGCAGATAAATGAAATGGAGCAATTTACTTTATCAGGATCTGATATGGTATTCAAGCAAAACATGTCAGAAACTATTATTTGCAATCATGTTGCTCTTATTAATCTTAAGGAAAAACAGATAAATGGAAACACACAAAGGGATTTACAGGGCAACAGCACGTTTTCAGTTTAGATTAAGGCATAAACTGTGGAGAGAAGTACTTGCCATTGCAAAGAGCAAATGAAGTGAAAAATTAAAGAGTAACTTTTAAACAAAGTTCTTAAAAAATACCACCTGGGATTTTGTTCCTGAGATGATTATTAGTGACAAATAATAGATTTGTATCCAAATTGAACAAATATTGCAGCCATATAGTATTTTATTGCCTCGAATGTATTTTTGGACAAATACAGAATATTTAAACTAATGTGGAGGGTGTTTAAGCATAATAACTTCTGAGGTGTCATATCCCTACAAAAGAATGTCCAGTAAAATAAGTTAAATCTCTGATTTGTGGATGATTGGTGTAAAGGCGACAGCTCTAGCTGCAGCACACACTTGCAGTGAGCTGTGTAAAACAGTATGTGGTATTGGTAACTGCTTCTGTTCAAGCCTTGTAATCATTACCTGGCATCTTATTGCCTCTGTGGCTTTTAAAGCTCTTGTCTCACCCTCAGAAAACAGGGAGTTATAGCTGATCTTTTATTAAAACTTTAGGAGAGTGTCTCTCACCGGAGGGGGCGGAGGAGGAGTGGGACAAATTAGTGTTGACAGTAGACACTTAAAGTAGGAAAATCACAGGCCCACTGGGAGGCAGGAGCCACATGGGGCTCCACGCCCGTGTAAAGAACACTCCAGATTTCACTTGAGATGCAGTCGCCCTTTAACAGGGCAGGGGGGATGTCAACAGACCCTCTTGAATGAACCAATAAAGCCACTAAAAGGAGAGGATTAACCAGCTGATATCAGGGACAGCGGTTTGTTTTGATTGCGGCCCCTCCCCTCCCTCTGGATAATGGCCTGATACAAACTGGGCGGAACATTTCCCGTTGCTAAACATGCTATTACAAAGCTAAATTTGTCTAGCTAATTGTGCTAATTTTTCATTGTGGTCACACCAGATTTAACCATTGATACCACTACTGCTTGACAGGTTAGATCATGTAAAGATAACTTAATTTGTAAGCAATAGGAGCAGATCTTTTTAATGTAAAAAGCATCAGTTTCTACCTCAGCACTTCTCAATAGTCTGCACTCTATTGTTGCTTTTACTGCCCATTTATCAGAGAGCGCTGCTGCTGGTAAGTGTGTCTACACAACATGAAACAGTAATTACAAGACATCAGGGGCTTTCAATCTCCTCTTAATTTCCTAGCAGCTGTGATGAAAGACCCTTAGTCCAATTAATGTGTCACAATATGACCCAACAATATCATGACCTTCTCGCAACCCCATAAACATCAAATAAAACCCCTGGCTAAAAAACAGATCTACTTGAACCATGATGACATCAATATCTGCAAAGCAGTATATAAACACGGCAAAATTGAAATTGTGTTCACACAGCAACTTAAATATCTAGCTGGCAGGAGGGAAGGGATTGAAGTTAGTGCCACAAGCAAAACATAGATCTTGGAGAGGTGCAGAGTTTCAAGTTATGGTATGTAACAGAGAGTCCGGTGTAGTATGACAGGATTGTAATAAATATAGGTCAGGGCTTTCTGAAGTCTGCTTGAACTTGTATTATTCAGCAAGGCTTATTTGACAGGTTCATTTGATTAAAATGAAACAAGAGTCTACAAATCCATTTCTAAGTGAATATCTGCTTATCGGTTAGTCTGTTTTGCAGTTGTCATGAGTGAAATGATTTGTTCAATTTCTATTCAATAAAATATGGTTTTATAATTAAAAATGGTTTCACTGGTTATTATATATTATTATATTCAAGCTATAGACTTGTGTCATGTACCAAAACCATGTAAACACATGATTCTGTGAAAGAAAAGTAACTAAACACTTCCCTCAAGTTTAGTTTCATGTTTTGCAGATATATCATCAAAGGTCTAAAAGTAACTTGAGTCTAAAAATAACTAAAGGTAAAATCATAATTTCTCACACTCTTTAATCCTTTTAAGCACTGCTAAAAAGGCACAGCACAATACATGTGCAAAGTACCCATATGTAGTCCCTTCATGAGCTTTTCAAAGGCAAAATATAATTGGTAAAACCTTCTTATTTGGAAAGAAATGTATTTCTTTTGTCAAGAGGACTGCTAAATGTTTTAGAAAATAATGCAGTAATGCAACCAACTGCCTCAATGAGTGTCAGGTTGACCATAAAGTACTTATCTCTACACCAAAGTAATGCTTTTTAAGTTAGGTATAAAGAGAGAAGAAAAATACACAGTATTTCTGAGCACTGACACTTGAAACTTTCTTTACTATGCCAGGGACGGAAATGTAAGATGAATTTATCCGTTTGCAGTGTGCAGCAGATATATTATGGAGAAGGTAAGGGTAGAGCATAGAGGGATTTCCCTTTAATCAGATCTCTTAGGAGTCCATGTAGTGGACCAATGCCCCAATGAGTTCCCTTTTAAAAAGCGAGGAATATTAGATTGGCTGCACGCTGCCTCAATCAGAGGGAATTCGGGAGGATTTTGCTAAATCTAAAAGCCTTTTACATCTCTGAGAAGTTCATTTCTCTTCATCTATTAACTCTAAATAAAAACCCACCATCATTTATGCATTTGTCCATTTAGAAATCCTCAAGCTTGTGAGCTCTAGATCTAAGCTCAAATGTTGAGCTTACGGATGACCAATCACAGAGGTACATGCCTCAGAGCTGAGCCACAAATGGATCCTTCACAGCATTGTAAATCAGGACCTCAAAGAGTATTATTTAGCCTCAAGCAAAGAGTGCTTGTTTATCAGATGGAGTCTGAGTCTAGGATAAAAACCTTCCCATAAATCTGGGTACCTTTTATGTGCTCACAGAGACTGGCTGGCTTATTCTGAATGTAAGGCTCTCAAGAATGCAGAGGTAAGCACAGCATTCATGTCAAAGAGCAAACATGTATTAGGAGTTCCTGACGACTAGTATTTATGAAAGCGGTTTATGAGATGCACAAACATATTATATTTTGTCTCAATGTGTTTTTAATGACGACTGTTCCCAGTGTAGTGTATAACTTATCCCACTAAGCCATGCCATTCAGCTGCTGACAAAGAATCAACCACAACTCAGGGCCCAATCATAACACTTAAAGGCTGAGCTCAAGGTGAATCTTTGGTCTGGATACAAGCTTTGCATTCAGAATTTAGTGTCTGCAGTCAAAGAGGTTCAATAAGTATTGCCAATTTTTCACATGACGTGTCAGCATATGCCACGCTACATCCGACAGAGTGCTGGATGTAAGTTATCACGACTGCGATGCAGGAGCAGGTAATTTTCCGAACATTTTATTTTGCTGTCAGATATATTGCCACTCAGATATGGCATTGCTAAACCCCAGATGATAAATCAAACGTGCAGTGTCTGCTTCTGATAACTCAATAAGCACCTGGACTCCTCGTGTCACACCTGCACTTCTACATATACCACTCTCATTCTCGAGCCTCACTGGGGGGTTCAATACACCTGCCTACAGCATCTCAGCAGCTGAGCAGCTGGGAGAAAAACATCATGCATGCTTAATTAACGGGAATCAGAAACCACAGGAAGAGGTTGGTATTTTTCACCACACAGTGTATACACTTCTGTATATGAAAATATTCATTTACGCAGCATTAGCAAGTGGTTAATTTGTTTTACTATTCAAAAAATAAAGGATATTTAATGGCTAAAAAATGCAAGGATAATTCTTGGCACAAATGAAGCAAAATTAATAAATATGTTTCCAACTGTATATTGCAATATGCCTTTATTAAGAGTATGCAGGGTCTTTAAACAGAAAAACTAATTAAAAATGGACATTTTCTTCTTCATTCACACTGTAAAGGCTTCAGTTAATGAGCACATTTGAGCATATTTAACAACTATATACCAAAGGGAGACTCGGTTGATCAATATTATTGCATACTTTCTATTCAATCAATTTAGTGTATGCTTAGGAGCTATTACCAGGCGTAATAAATAGGGTTTGTTTTGGAAATAATAATATACATTGAGTCTGAAAAGCAGGAGGTGTTAATTAAAGTCACATATAGATAACACACAAAAAGCCCACTCAATGGATAGATTGTGCACTCTCAGGCTGTCAGCAAGTATTACAGGAAGACAATAAATGATTAAGATAAAGTATCTGAAATGTTTATCATTACAAGTTCTTTGAGAGGACTAATTCTAACTTTTTTTCTGCTTTAATTGTGAGCTTGTTAACCAACCAACTGTGATCAAAAATTGCAAATAGTGAGATTTTTAGTCTATGAGTTTGTAAGCAAAGCAAACAAAATCACACATAGGAGAATTTTATGACATAAATGTTTCTTTGAGCTTGGATTTGATACTTTGTAGGAAACAAGTCGTGTTATGGCCACATGCATGAAGATAGAAGTGAAACTATTTCAGACAGAGGTTAAATTTCCAATGTGTTTTCAGTGTTTTACAAGGACAGTCCTTCAGTGTGAGAGTATTGCTTATAAGAGTGACTCTTATCAACCCTGCACAAGCTACAGTATGTGTTTATCACAGACTCACAGCCATGCACCCAAATCTGATGTGAGGTCCAGAAATGGTACAGAAGCTATAACGTCTATAAGGGAATAAGAAGTGAAGAAGCAGCATGATAACTCAGATCGTCCTGCTGTAATTATGGTATTCATGAAAAGATGAAATTGAGTGCAGACTAAATCTGTAGCTGCAGGCAAAATCAACAGCTTGGCATTACTCCGTGACCCCTGCATATTTTGAGGATACAGCAAACATACCAAAACTTCTTTGCTTTATTCACCAGTCAGGACTGAGGGAATGAAGTGCATCGATTGCTTGTGATTATTAACTAGACTGAGATAAGCCCTCTCCTTATTATGCAGATTACTGAGGCTCCCCGCTCCAGCATATTGTACAGATGCAAGGGAGCAGCTGCTCTTACAGATGGTGGGTACAAGGATCTATCATTATGCCTCCATTGTCTCCACTTCAATTGTTTGGGGAACAACAGAACTGCATCAAAGAGGAATCCGACTGCAATGAATTAAGAAAGAGAAACGAAAACCATTAACTAAATTTATACACCGGAGGCCGTGAGATGGAGAGGAGCGTAAAGCTGAAGCCATTGCATATATGAAACCATGGAGTCACCCAGTCATGTATACTGTACCCAAATCTGTTGGATGCAGCACTGTGTACTAAACATATGTTCCCTTTTTTTATTAACAAACAGAAATTAATTTAAGACTCAGATATTAATTCAAATATGAAATGTGGAAAAAAGCCCACAGCGAAATAATATATTAAATTATCCCACAAGGGTAACAACGGTGAGATAAGAATATGCAGACGACATCAATTTTGCCCTTAAGGGGAACCTCTGGTTGTCCATTTGACTCGCTACACCTCCTGTGGTGCACTGCTCAGATCAGGACACTAGTAGCTCCTCTGATCAAACATGACATTACACTAGAGGGAAGTGCATGCTCAGATTATAACAGAGAAGGTCACACTGAGTTGTAAGTCATGACAGCAGTCTCATACTATAATGCAGATAGCGAGGAGTAATATTATTTTAAGTATTAATGCAGTGACATTAAACTGAGCACAGTACAAGTTTCAAACTACTGTCAGGCAGGCTTGGGATTTAAGGTTGCATGAAAATAACCCTGTGAAATATAGAAAATATTTACACACTTAACCAAAGTATTCGTTTTCAGCATGTAAAGCTGAAGAATTGGTTATGATCATAAAAGGTGCAGTTAATTGTAATTTGCAATTTAACTGTCCTTTAATGTTTGTTCAGTGCCATTATTAGGTTTACATTAGTGGCATTAGCTCCTCTTTTTACAAAAAAAAAAAGACAAATTGCCTCCTGCAAGTTGCGGGGGCGTACTTTTACATTTGGCTTAAAATCAAACAGTGCCCGGCTGCCCACAGCAATATGCTGTTTTGGTGTTAAGCTTTTCTGTTTGTTGTTTAGACAGCAGATATGATGAAAAAGAATGAAATAGACAAACAATGATACAACACATATTTCTGGATGAGCTCATTTAAATGTCAAACATAGAAACATGTAGATGAAGAAGAAAGGTAGGTAAACAGTAGACTTGAGTTTAAGAACAGTTTTTGGTGCAGAACTGATCGTCATGTTTTTGATATGTAAATATTGGTAGATGGTTCAAGAAAGTGAAAAATGAGGAATTGATATGATGCATGAATAAATTTCAATTACCACATTTCCTTAAAAGAGATCACACTACCAAGAAAAGAAGATAATTAGATACTGTATCGTAAACCGTGCTGTTTTACAGGACACTGAAGAAGTCCCACAATAATGTCCAACTTTTGCCATGCTATAATTTTCCCTAATACCACTTTCATTGTAGAAAATTAAGCCCAGCCAATCGGACTTATGACACAACTCAATGATAACTGGTTTTTATTTTAATTTCCAGTCACTGTATATCAATGTAAGAATTGATCTTGGACCCTTTTTGCCTTTGAATGAATTTATTTTGTATAACAACAGCCATTGATTACAAAGTAAGCATTCCAACCACAAATGCAAAGTGCCCATTCGCATCCATACAGTGTTCGCAGTTATTCCCATAAGGTGGAAAGAACAAACATTATTTTCCCCAAATAGAAAATCAATTCCCAAGCAGAATATATTGTGTTTTCAATATCCAAAGGAAGCAACTGTCTGCAGACAATCTCACTATGAATTAATAGATCCCTGTTTACCAATTTCTCACACACTATGTATTTATTCAGTATTAAAGCAGGACTCGTGGCATAAATACAACTTGCTAAGAATTCAGTTTCAGTTATGATCTGCATGTGGGTAAAGCCAGACAAATTACACAAAGCTGTGTTTCCACATTAATTCTGTTACTTGTATGTTCTTTACTCAAATAAATAACAGTTTCCTTTCTTCAGTCATGTGTTATGGGTGGATAGATTGAGCTCCTGTCAGAGCACAAAGCTCCCCTCACAAGTCCACATTACCTCGTCTGTTGTTAGGACCTGGTCCACATGGGGCCAAATTTGATTGGAAAGCCCAAAGGGGGGAGTTCCACCAGTCACAGGGGCATTGTTAGCGCCTCCAAAATGGCCAGAGAAGAATGACTGATTATGCAACCACAGCCAGGGTTACTAATAGGAATTCTATTTGAATTTCTAACATAACAGATGTTTGCTGGGCACCTCCATGGAGTCTGCATACACAGTTATGCTAATTCACTAGTGTTTCCCTTCAAGTAAGCTCAGAGTCATTAGAGCACACAGCTAGCTTGGATCCCTCTGTCAAACTAATAATTGGCCATTATTGATATTAATTAACATTTTTGCTCTCTATGTCCTTTTTGACCCACTATCTGTTAGTAAATCCAGTTACTCAGTCCTATTAGGGCAATAAAATCCACAGGACTGTATAGTAGTTGTGAGTCATTTATCAGAAAGAGAACATAAAGCCAATTAGGAATGGGTGCAGACAGTTGTCTTCATTCTCCACTGACTACTTCTTGATCTCCATTATAAACTGCTAATAGAGCAGATTCTAGTAAAAGCAAAATGGGGGGAGGTGTAGAGGGTTACCATTGCTCACGACTGCCGGTGATGACAGGTGAATAGCACTAACAGTAACTCTTTGGCTTGATGAGAGTTTGCCATAATGAGCTACTTTTTCCTTCTTCATACTTTTTGTTGAGGGCCATCATGGTGCATCTTCCTCTGTGTTCTTGTTCAACTGTTAATTAGCCTAAATCTGGAATATTACAAAGAAACAGTTAATTGTTGATGGCTTACGCTCAAACAGCCTTAGCTTTCGGCCTGCGCTCTTATGATGCAATAAGCATAAGAGCCATGGTACACCATAGGTTTATGGGCTCAGATCAAGAAATCCTAATAGGTGTATATTGACTGGTTTATTTTCCGCAAAATTCCAAAGGGACTGCTGGTTGCGAGAAAATATATCAAAAAGGCTATCAACAGTGGTTGGGTCTTCTGTACAAAATCAATAGTGAGCCATAGACGGCTTGAGTTTTCACAGTTCTCTCACGTCATTTTAAAAAAAAAGGGTATATGATGCCTGGAAGGACCCACCAGGTTTTTGTAACATAGCAACCACAGATTAGTAGTAACCAAGTCTATAATGACATTGACAAAAACAGGCTGTTGTTTTAGACTTGATAAAGTAATGCTTTGGGAATTAATGCTATAGTTTTTTCGAACAAAAGAGCTCAGCAGCATGACAGATCATGGGCTGTTGCTGATGCAGGTAGCAACATAACCTAAGTGAGCTGCAACTTATGTTCCTGCTCCTTGAATCCAGATGCTACCGTGGCATCCCAGGTTTATGACAAGAGGTATATACTGGGCCCTTAAATGAGCAGTATTTAATAGCCTGGATTCAAGTGTAAAGGCTTTCTCCCTTGAGCATTACTCAGAGAACCTAATTACAAGTTTCATCATCAATCATCAGCGTTATTTATTCAGTGAAATGAATTTCTAATTAATAACTGATGAGCATTATGGCCTTGAAGACTGTAAAGCAATTAATTATGGTTGGCAACAGGGAATATTCCTGTAAGGGACTATCTGGTGCACTGTCATAGCACAGCGTTGCCAACAGGCTAATGTCCACAAAGAAACTGTATTTGTGTACCTGTCCTTTATTCACATAATTGCTTTCATAAATGTCACATGTAATCATATATTACTTGATGTAGATGTAACAAATACTAAAAAATATGAATTGAATACTGTTTAAAACCCTTTGGTTCTATGTTCTGTGTCGCCTAAGCTTTGTCCCCACAGATGGTTTTAGTTTATTTTTTTGGCTGCAGCAGGGCCCAGTGTGTATTTTAAGGCCATATATTCAATAATTTATTCACAGTAAGATCACATTTAAGTTTTTAAGAGCCACAAAGTCACGAGCAGCCCATTTAACCCAATCAGACTGACAGCTCTGTTTAAAGCAGCCTTCAAAAGCTTAAAGTTTTCTGGAACGTAAAACTGACCTTTTAAACTTAATTTTTCAGTTTGTGAAGAAACTAAAAACATGAAACGAAAACCTGTTGAGATCTTAACCCTTTAGCTATTACTGTAATGTACAGACTTTGCCTGCATTTTAACAAAACCTTTACAAAAAAAAAAAAGATAATTAAAAGAGATATTTTGCATGTTTATGTGATGGGTGCATTTCTGCAGTCTTGAAAAACTGTGCATTTTACACTCCAGGTTAAAATGGGCTGAAAATTGCACATACACAACATGAACGTGTTAGTTTATGTCCATTTAGACATCCTTCACAAGGTCACACCAGAAAATTATTTAAAGTAATAGTATAGTCATTTTTTTCTGCAGCTGTGTCAATTTATTTAAAAGCAATGACAGAATAAATAATGAAAAATTAAGCTGAGCCATGACTATCAGTACACTACAGTTTAGGATTAATTAAGGTTTACCATTAGGTGAAAGGTTATCAAATAAAATGCTAAGAATTACTTAGAATTTCCTTTTCTTTTCTCCTGTAGGTTTAGATTTATCACACAACCACAGTACAGCAGTCTAATAAGAAGTAATAATGAACAATTATTAAACCACTGATAAAAAAAAGTATCTCTATCCATTAAAATATGTTATTATATGAAGATGTTTTTGATTATCACCACTCTTTTATCAAAATCAATAAATGGTGACGTATTACTCTTAAACTAATTCTGTTTAGGTTCAACACTGCTAATGCCTTTTCAGTGCATACATTTTTACATTTCCTCTCTTGAAATCTTAAACTTTCACATAGAAGGGTGCCTTCTTTATCTGAAAATATTATTTTTTATTGTTTGCTTTGTGAATATTCCTTATTCTCTAATACACATTTTGTTTTGCAGGTCCTATCATAGTATATGTTTATGATAACAAGTCTATAAAATTTACAATATCTAAATCATTTGCTTTCTTCTGGATGAGCAAATGGGCAGAAATTTTTATTGTTAAGCATTTATCATATGCTGCTTTATTGTTTTTTGAGTTTTGGCATAGCTCAAAGGCATAATTTTGTTTTCTTCTATTGTAGAATTGCATGTGTGAAACAGCAACAAGTGTGTGTGTGTGTGGGGGGGGGGGGTTCTGGTGAAAAGGTGAAAAGATATAACTAAATAACATCTTCCCTATTGTGAGAAAAAAAGTTTATAAAAAAATGGGTGACTTAATGTCAAAAACAATTGTAAGTTTGCTAAAAAGTATAGATACAAAACATAAGAATTTGATTTATAATTAATGGCTATATTTATATTTAAACAATAAGCACTCCAAATAAAACCTGTTGTCTGCTATTTGCATGCTACATTTTGTTATTTTTGTAATCAACATTTGTATATTAATCTATTCATCCTATAAATATATAAAAATAGATCTGACATTAATCCCATTGGTATAGTTACGTCAGATTTAAACACAGCAGCTCTGCTATAACACTAGGTCACAGGTAGATTGGCTAAATGAAACTTGATCATTATACATCTTCCAGACATTATAATGAAATAGAAAAACTATTAAAAGACAAAATAAAGTTAAAAAAAAGATGATAGAGAAGAATAAGAGGCTGTAATTCTGTCATTTACAAAATGAAAATCAGTGAGGCAGCTATTAAATTTATGTCCTGTTTCAATTCAGCACATTTTTTGTGGCTTTTAAAAAAATATATTCATTCATTTCACACATATTTCTATCTACACAAAGCAGAGATGGATTGAGTCATGCATGGCTGTAAGAGACATCCAGAGTAAATGTAATGAATGTACATGGCTATAATGCTGAATTGCAGCAGTGTCTTAATGTGTAGTGCTGCCTCTGGGTGTTAAAAGGTACAGCCGAATCTTATTCTTTGCTTTTATTGAGCTCAAGATGCATACATTACAGTCAATGGCATTCATGTAGACTATTACGCAATAAAAACACTTGTTTCAATTGCTCATTCTTCATTTTCTCTTCATGATCATATTAACCTTGGCATATCTGTAAGCAAGAGTTGTATAATCTTACGTTTGCTCATTAGTTATAAAACTGTTAATAAGAATCCTGCAAAAAAGAAAATAATTCCACTCTCATGACTATAATTACCTGAAAAAATGTAGAGTAAAATGTATGGGCTACTTGTTACTACTCACATCTGCCCAGGCTTCGGAAGTCCAGATCCGAATGGCTCATTCACACCAGGACAGTCAGGTCCTTTGGGCTAACAGTCTCGAAAAAAAGTCGCACTTTCATACCCCCTGAGTCAGTGATTCTTTCCATGGGGACGTGGTCCATGCAACCAGGCGCTTGCGCCACCTGGAGAGCCGTTTCTTCTTTTGTTGCTGTTTGTTTTGCTAGTGGGCTGAGAGGGCCGTAAAGGCTGCATGAGAAGAACAGTTGCAATACAACCTCCCACCACTCGGTGGCACTAATTTAAGAAAGTTACTGGATGAACAACAGTCGGTCATGTTCTGGTTCTGGTGCACAGACAACAAGACAATGGGCTCTATGCACAGCTCCACTTCTTCCTGAACCTAATAGAGTTATACCTGATATTATTTTAATCTTTTTTAAAATTGTTTCTACACAGTATATTGTTTGGTAAAAGGGGAAAGCCCATAAAAAAGAATGTCTTATTGACTAAAAGGTATTGATTAAAAGGTATTGATTAAAATTATTGATTAAGATTATTGATTAAAAGGTAGTCAGATATCCGAAACTAGTATCACAATCTGACCAATCACAAGGGAGAACTTTCGCGTCTCTGCGTCCACATAGCTGGCTGCAGTCAGGTCAGTAAGAGGTGCGCGTCGAGCCTCTGCAGACCCACGCAGAGCTGTAACCCCTGCAACGTGCAAGTATAAACCAGCCTTTATGCACAACTCCACTACTTCCTGAACTTAAGCCAGCTGCTTTGTGTCCTGTCTTTCATTATTGGATGAACAGATTAGTCCAGGTGTGTCTGACCTCAGTAAATGGCCAGACACACCTGGATTAATCAGTTCATCTAGTAATGAAAGACAGGACATAAAGCAGCTGGCTTAAGTTCAGGTAGTAGTTGAGTTGTGCATAAAGCCCATCGACTCATTTGATCACTTCATCATTCTGTTGATCAAATTACCATATTTTTTCATAATATTTTTCCAAGTTCTTTTTTTGAAGGGGGTTGCTGTGTAAAATCTTATATGCATTTTGTGTTTATAAGCCTGATTTGAGCCTTGAATTTTCACCATACATGATGTAATATATAAATGTCTGTCATTATCTCATTACATTGTGCTATATTTTACAAGGTTTTAGCTTGTTAAACAGTAAGCAGAATTGATTTAGTTATTGAAGGCTAATTAAACCAATAGGCCTAGAGTGTTTGACTGGGCCCTGGAGCACTTTGTACTGGAAAAGTTGAGCCCCAGTATATAAAAAGCATGGCCTGAACAACGCCATGCAATAAAATCTGCTCCCTAGATATTCTACAAAACAACTGCTGATCAGAAAGGAAAATATCTGGACCCACGTCAGAACATCAGATCCAAATATAATCTCTCCGTAAGTTAACTGAACAGTTTGGGGTTTCTGTTTATACTTTGGTTTCAAACCTAATGTGGTTTTCGCAGGAATCTGTCCTGTATGAGCAGGAAGAGAGGTAGCAAGTTATGTAAGATAATTTGGCATCCCGTATCACTTTCTCCATTGTTAGACCTATTGTTTACCCACCATTAGCACACCCTACGAGACTTCACTTGGTCCACAGTTTTCAAGCAGACCGGAGCTCACTTTGTTGATCTGCATGCAAACCCTTTTTCATACTGCTCCATAGAGACCAGCCTATCCATGAAAGCAGACCAAACAGGTCCTGTGTAAATGTGCACTAATGAGTCCATCCAACTGAAATCCAGCATTCCTATTGCCTAACAGTGGCAAAGACAAACGTCCAAAGTCTAAAACTGTAGCTGCAATTTAATGATGTTTGAATTCTTTTCAAACAATGATCTGTGAATGCACATTCATAGGGAGACACCCATTTCTGAAGGTATCCCATACTTAGAAAAGATTATACAATATCCTATTTGAAAAAAGACCATCAATAATAAGAATAAGAAAACTGGGGTATACGCTATTCATAGGTTTTACTTATAAACCAAACACAGAAACTGAGAAAATATGTATTTCATTTATCAATGAGGATAATCAACAACATTGCTCCACTTCCACAAATTAGGATATGACAATAAATAATTGTACAATGTATAAAACTATGAAAGTTAACAGGGATTTTCTTTACTTATAAACCTTGACTTAGAAAATATTTTTCAAGTACTTGCAATGGAGTATGGTTGCCTATTTGTAATGTTCCATTAATATTTTTTATAGAAAAAAAACACTGAATACTACTATTGTATATCAGCCAGCCATACTCTACATTAAAAAGTTTTATCTTTATCTATTCTATTACTTTATCTTATACATATTATTCACAAAAACCAAGTAACCCTTTCAGCAGTAGTATGTTGTCTGATAAGAACTGACTGCATCACACTTCTTTTTCATGAATTACACATTATTGGTACTTCAATTAACCAGTTGTTGAACTTGACAGATTTCTAGATCAATCCATTATACATTAGTTAGCTGTCCACTCTTGACTGTCAACTCACCACAGATAGTACAGATTCTGTGTCATCCTTCAGTTTATGAGTGAGACATAACAGATCCAGGACTGTACACATCCTATAAGTGTCCCTCTTTTCAGGTCTAGACACACACATACGCCGCAAGCTCTCGTCTTTCCATCTGGTAAAGTGGGCTGTTTTGATTGATTTGTGGATTTGCGCCCTCTTTTTTTCTCTCCATTTAAGTGAAATAATGTATGGAAGCAATCTGGCGACAGACATTTTGGAAAATCTATTTGAAATCATTTCAGTTGAAGCCATGGCAGTTTGTCTTCTTAGGGGAGAGGAGCAAGTATAATTGTCTGCAGTCTAGTAAAACACAGTATAACTGCCATCACACTTGACTGAGCTTATAGCCAGCTAGTCCCATGGCCTCTAGAAGATAGAGCAGTTAATGTTCCCTTTTATTTTAGAGGATATGTCACTTGTATCGCAGATTTATATCATGATACAGCAATTTTGTCCAAACAGATGGATAATGGTGTCACCAGCAAGAAGCCCGGTTTTTATTGAGTTTAGAGCATATTGTTTAGATAGGGAGCTGTACTGAACAGCTCTTCCAGCCCTTCCTCTCTTTATCTCTCTAATCTTGCCCCTATTAGATTTGATCATTTTTGTTTGAAGGAAGAAAATGTGGCTGTAATGGCTTCCTAATAGCAAACACAGGGGATACAAATCCAGGGACCTTGTTCTGTAGTGCTTCCATAAGCACCACTGATTTATAGAGGTCTTTATGACAGAAAGGAAAATGATCTGCTGCAGGTATAAATCAGGTAAGGAGTAGGAAATTGAACTTAGATATCATCTTGTCAGATGCTTAATGCTCTTCCTCCTGTCACATTCGATAGGACCAATTTGGAGAATCCTGCAGAGGTAAAAAGAAGACAATTAACAATGACAGTGTGGTAATAGATGAAGCTATAAAATGAACCTGCTGCCTGCAGGATGCTTTGTATGATTTTCACATGAGGTGGCAGAAGCAGTTTTCTTAGACTTCCATTTTGTCTCTTCACTAGTCTTTTGGTCTTTTTCCCAACAGCTGTCCTTAAATATATGTTGAGTATGTGAAGATCACTTTGTGATTTTATGTGCTGAACTGAATTATTATTCAGCATATGAAAGAACTTGTAAATTTAGATTAACCATGCTATTGATTTTATGAAAATGCCGTATCCAACACTATATTAATCAATATTTCAATTGGCAAGCACAAAATTATGAATGTAAAATAGTATTTATCCAATAACCGAACCAAAACCACACTATTTTGTTGGAGTCTGACTTGAGTGTCTCCATTCAAATTAGATAGTTTTTGTCTGCATGCTGCCATTCTAAAAGTTTGCTCTTTTCTAACAGGTTAAACAGAGGATTGTTTGTGGTAATAACAGCTGAGGCATATCAGTGCTCAAACAGATGCCATTGTTCAGTGGTATAATGAGTTCAAGACAAAATAGAGAATGCCAATGCTCTCTGATCCCTGAATGTCACTCTGTTTTAAACCACAGCACATTGTTTTATGGATAGCATCATGTATTCAGCAGTACACAATGATTTGACAGATAGACTGTGAGGGGGAAAAAAAACTGAAACCCATCCGTCTGGGTGTGTTGGTTTCCACTGACTGTTAAAAAAATTAATAAATAAAAAATAATTTGTTGGTAGCTGATGACCTTTTGCGGAAAGCTTTGTTGAGTGCCAATTCAAGCATGAGCACCTAAAAAGCTTTACAGTAATAACCAGAGATCCACTGCTGGAGAACCATCACCCATCGCAGCTCATCAAGCCAAGCGCTTGTATAATCTAATTTGATTTTAATGCATCTCTGAAGGAGTTTGTGCTCTTATTACTGTGTAATGATGCTGTTGTCAAGAGCCAGTGGCGACGTCTAATATCACAACCATGTTAACTACCTCTGTGACACTCATCTCAGTGTGCAATGGCTTTTCCTTTTCCTGTATATTTATGACTTTGTTATTCTTCCTGTTGCCTACTACTTTGTGACTGACAGAAACACGGTAAATCTTTAAAACTCTCGTCCTTATTACCTTTGTCTGATATGGCACTTTTTTCCACATTCAGTGCAGTAGATAGAGCATAACGATGAAGGTCTTATCTGAGATGAGGAGAATTTTGAAGTGCTCTCACTCGGGGGCAGCAAATGGAAAAGTGACAAGCCTGGTGCACTTGTCTATTTTACTTATTCTGTGCCTCTGTTTCATATTCTGCTTCGCACCATGGGGTTATTTTCCTCCAGGGTTCACAAGGGCACGCACTTTCATTTCTTCAGAAAATTGTTTCGCAGGATTTCAATCTTTGGCTGCTAGATATGACAAAACACAATATCAAGAACACTTATGTTTCTTATCTTCCAGTTTTTCTGGGTATAAATAAAAGATCAGTATAAATTTAAGTCAACTGGCCTCCAATGCACATGTGAGAGATGAGTATGAAAAGAACTATGAACCTTGGGACGGCCCCACTGTACATTTTCATTGTCTGCTCAAAATTACCTTGGCACTGGAGCTTTGTGTGTCATTTGTCATCCTCGAAATCAATTAGCTTCTACATGAGAGCAATCCAAATGTAATCCTAGGAATGGTTGGACTACTGGACACAAAAGCCTGAGTGTTTCTTCAGATTTTTCAGTTGCTCATATGCTGTTAATAGGTTAGGTAATCAATTAAGTCAATGAGAGGAACACTTTTCTGGGTTAGCCTAAACATTGATTAGACTTTAAATTGGCTAGCCCCAAAAAATAATAGCACAGCACATCAGAATACATGCAGACAAAGATACTTCTTTATCACCTAAATTCACAATTTTACTTTTTCCTGTGATCATTTATCTATCTGTACAAGTATTTGTGTGAGACAACCTGATAAACTGGATGTCATTTAAAGGTTGAAAACCAAAGACAAAGATCAGTTAAGAATTAACTGTTAATTAACTGCTAAATCCAAGCTGAACACAAGCTCAAAGTATAAAATAAGGGGATATTTTGTTGTACATTACTCATGATGATGTACATATGTACAGGCTACTGAATAACCTCTCAGCGGTGAAACATCTAAACATTGTCCTATTGATGTCCCATTTTTTTCCCTGTTTGTCTCTTGTCAGAGGTCAACCACCAACAGCATGAGGTGGAATCAGGCGTTACTGTTGGTGTCACATTGATGCATTACAAGGCCCAGGAGGTCGCATCTCTGTAAACATACATTATCAAAACCTATAGAATAAGTGGAATGGTAACCTCACCAATAGTTTGCAGGGCATCTGCAGGGGGGAAAGGTCACATGATGGCAGAGAGCTACTTTGTAGGCGCAATGATGCTCTTGTTGCAAATGAAGAGGGTCAAGCAATCAAGACTGGACAGGGTCTGTGTCAGCACCATCATCTTACACTGTCTGAAATGATCAATGAGCTAAAATAAAATTATCACAAGCTAAAATTGGCCTGCTAATGAAAATGGACTGTTTAAATAAGCAACTGAGAAAAGAGCTAGGCAGACAGGAGAATGGGTATTAATTCAAAATACATTAGAAAGACACATTACAGGTAACAGCTACCTAGGAACAGTTCATGTTATTTTGATGTTAAAAAGAATTTTCTTTTACTTTATAAAAACCATTCAACAAGATGCGGGTATTGCAATCCTGATCACGTTTACATGTTCTTAAACATTTATTTGGTATTATTTCTACAGGACAGATTCATACATTCAACAGGAGATGCTGTCATTTAAGACTGAAAAGCAGGTAAATGACTAATTCATAAAAATATTTCATTTTATTGACAATACTCTGAATAAGAACTCAAATCTAAAAAGGCACTTAGAACAGATATACAGTTCTGACAAATCAGCTTTTCTCTGTATGAGCATTCCTTTTATGGTACCATAAGTTGTGTAAACAAGTTAGCACCTTAATGCTGCACACTATCCCAGTTAGTGCAGCATAACAGGTACAGCATTGTAGAAAAACAGTTATAAATAATGTTTCATAAATAAAAATGTACCTTCAATAATCTTATATTTAATTTGTACTCTTTCCCATTGATTAATTTTTAAAGTATGTCAAAAATAAAATATGGAAAAGTAAGCATACACAAAAATACAACCTCAAAGTCAATGCATTTAGCTTAAATTTCAATTCCTCTACTTGGCCCTTCCCATCCATTATACAGAGATAAGGCATCCCATTTTTGAAGGACCAAAGGAGAGTGGTCATATAAACCACCAACTAGGGCATTAGCCTTTTGGACTGCTACAAGACTGTTCAATTCCCCAGGAAAAATAAAAAGGGTACCTTAACAATGTAAAACAAAGAGTTAGGGCCAAAGGGAGGAATTAACCTAAACTATGTTGCTCTGTGTTATGGACTTGAAATGATAGAAACTGTAACTAAAATGTGAGTGCAATGTTGTGTAATATTTAGTTCATTACTATTGGTGGAACTTCAAAATAAACATTCTGCAAGCTAAAAATCACATCAACACCTCGGCTGTTGCTGCAATGCTGTAACTTACATGTAAACTGACAGTGATTATACTTCCTCAATGAAAATACGTTCCATCCTGACTAGTGTTGAAATAACCCCTGTACTGCTTTATTCCACTTCCATGGCAGATACATCTTGTTCTCCATCATATTTCTCAGAAGGCAGGTCATTTGACTCCAGTGTGTCTTGGCTGTCTGACGTAGAGCTGAGCTCCGTGTTTGATGGGATGCCTGGCTCTTGGGCATCGATTTCAAGGGGTACATCAGCAAGCTTGGTTTTTCCTGATGAATTAAATTTGTTTAGTTTAGATGTGAATCCATTCAAAAGTTGTCATCAAAAAAGAAGAAAAAGGTAAAGGGACATATTATGCAAGTAGGTATCTAAATGTATTGAATTCTTTTTTTAAAATTGGCCAGTGACAGCTCTTCAATGTTAGTTTCATACATGTAATTCCAGACAGGCATAATAAACTAGATGTTAATCTTAACCTTAACATCAGCACTGCTAAATCATGCATTTATGAACTCGAGCTGTGACAAATAACCTAACCATTACAGCAATGCAATGTGAATATTTCACATGATAATGACAAAAAAAACAACAATTATATCTGACAGCTACACTCAGCTGTGAAGTCACGTCACATTTCCAAACTTCAGTGCGGACTGAAGTTTTCCATAAATGACTTTAATGTAGAGATGATAAAATAAACAATCAGGACAGTTTTATTATTATTATTATTTTTTACTTTTAAAAATGTCCTTACAAATTATCCTGATGGATCTATGAGTAAAGTCACTCTATTTAAACCTACATAAAACAGTGGAACCATTTTAAGTTGTTATTTAATTCAGAAATTACTACAATGATGGTAGATCCATATTGTGTGGGTATGCACACTCGTCCAAAGCACACAAAGTTCTTGGCAAAACACCAAAGCAGGAGAACTGCTCCAGAAACTCCTTGCTGGTGCGCAAAAGTTTCCATCTTCAAACTGCATAAACAGTTTTTAAAAATGTTCTTTTTTTAAAAGTACTACTTTTTTGCATGATCATTTTCACAGGTGTGTGCCTTCAAAGTCATTACCTAAAACAGATTTGTCATCATCGACATCAGCAGACAAGGTACCCGGGGGCATCTCGGATGGCAACTTTGGATCAAAGTTGACCTCGGGGAGTCTGGGTGCCTGAGGCCTGGTCTTCCTTGCAGGGTTCAGGAAATAACAATATGCACATCGGAAGGCTGAAACAACACAAATAAAGCACCATACATCTAGTTTATGCAACTTACCTAATACATTTGCAAATAGACATAGATTAATATACATGAATATGAACCAATGACAAAAATTGCCTAAGATGCATAAACATTTCCGACTGATATGTAGTACTACTTTGCATATTCAATCTTGTTCTGTTTTTGCTTACAGGAGTTGGTAGTGGCAGAGGCGTTTAAGAGCCATATGATATACTATGCTGCCAAATGCTAGAGGGCAAATGAAGGCACAGTGTTTGATGGAGACTGACAGACTGCTGTGATTCTCAAAGCCTTACCGATGTATTCAAATTCCTCTTTTAATGCCATGCCGTTATGAGACAGACACTGCTGACATATGAGAGCGTATCTGTGAGAGAGAAACGACAACTCAGTGAATGCCGTGTACATTATACACATTACATTTAGAGGACATATAAAACTATATATTCCTTATAAATACTATTGACAATATTCATAACTAAAAGGAGCACAAGTTCAAAATATTTCATTATTTTTAATAGGTTATCTGTATTACGAAACTAATTCTACTACCGACTGGTCTGAAATATTTATATCATGTGAAATTCATAATTAAGTTATTATAGGTGTTCATCAATACAGTATTTTTAAATATTAATGAGAGACTAAATAATGCACTGACTGCACATAATTACAGGAAGAGAACAGTCTCCATAATACTGAGGAGCTTCTGTACCTGTTCTGCGGGCCATCTCCAACAAGATACTCAATGACTCTGTCCATTGCACCCCTTTCCCTTGGGAGCACAGGTCTGGCCAGGGGTGGGCCTGGGGGGTGCATCCCTGTGAAAACGCAAATGCAGTGCCTGTTAGGCACAGTTTGACTTCTTGAATACAATGCACAATAAAACAGGCGCCGCTTACAATAACAGCTCTATGAGAAGGTTTGCTGCAAAAACCTTGACTAATTGTAACAGAATTCTCCACCTTTTCCTTAATGACTAGACACCAAATCTCACTTGCAAAGCACGCTCTGAATCCCTGCTGCGTTGGTGAGTAGTAATTAATATAATCTAACATCAAGAGCAATCATACGAAGATGACTGGTCATTTCTGTGAGACTTGGCAGAGTCTCAGCATCCTGCTGGTTATTAATTTACCAACATATGGAAACTCTGTGGTGACTCTTTGTATCAAATTGCTTTTCACTTTCAATTTTCAGCAGAAGCAGGTGATAACATCAAGTCATGTAAACCATTTGTGAGGTGTTGCCAATGCCAAAGGCAATTTCACAAAGCATTATAAGACATTTAGTGAGATTCCACCACCACTGCCCAGAGAACAAACACAGGTCTGGCTAATTAATCATAGTCAGTGTTATCCTCCACACTGCACAGTTGGCATTCCACATGGAAATTACCAGATACAGCTTCCTCTACTACTGTAGCATCTCTCATCTTTTGAGTGATCATAGCTTATAAATATTGAATATCATACATCGACACTCTACAGATGTGTTACATGGAAAGCAGCTGCTCTATAAGAGGTTTTTCATGTTGGTTGGCTAGTGTTCACATATTCAAAAGCGCCCATTGTCTTGAGGTAAACAGATATGTAATCCTTACAAATGCCAATTTCTGATCTTAATTCATAATTAAAGGGGCAACAAGCGATATTGTCGGGGATTGAGACCAAAACAAACGTGTGATTGACAGTTTCTTCTACCTATCCTCACTGTCCGCTACGGCTCCGAGGTAAAAGAGCAGAACTTTATCTGAATGCAAGCAGTATAAAGGACATGAGCAAAAACTTTATCGTTATCCGGAACAAGTCTGAAAGGGGCTTTCATTGCAGTAACACTAGATCTAAATAATAACAGTTCCTTACCGGTTCAGGAGAAGGAAAGCGAGCTCCGAGCGCAACTTCTCTCGCTCTCTCAGTATTCGTTTTATTTATCCTTGTTTTGTCCCTTGCTTAACCCGGTTTGTTTGCCATTTGTTTGCCATGGCTCTTTGGGTGGTGAAATGTGTTCCCGGTCATTTTCTTATGAACGCTTCCAACTTCCGCCATATCCCTTCAAGGCAGTGCGGCTGGCTAAACGCGAAGGAAGGGAGGACCTCTGCTCAGTTCATGAGGGAAGCGGAGCTTCACATGCATGAACATGCACGCTGAAGGAGACCACCCTTGTAAACAACAGGCTCCATATCAACACAGAGAGACGGTGTGTAACGGCATGCTATGTTCCAGATGGAAATACCCATCTATGAGATTCACATTGCACATTTCTAATTCTTTCAAACTAGAAATTATTAATTTTCGCTTGTTGCTCCTTTAAACACTTGTTTGAGAAAGGTTGGACCATGTAATATAATATTTTAATCCTACATTCCAGCAACTACTCATTACAACTACTGTACAACGTACCACACAACCTTGCTGACAACACAAACTGCAGAGCTTTGAGCAACTGGGGACACAGAGCCAGGGAAGAGTAAATCACACCTTAATGGACCACATTATGATCTGGTCCCCCTGTGTGCAGGTAACTCACCGACTCCTGGAACAGGTGTTCCTGGGGTCACAGGCTTCCTCATCAAGCTCTGCTGAGCAGCTATAGCTGACAGGCTCCTCTCTGGGGGTCCACCTGGAGCAGAATGGGAAGATCGTCCAGGATAGGTGGGCCCAGAGGCAAGAGGAGGGCGAGCTGTATTACCACTTGCAGGATTCACCACCACTGGGGGGGTCTTTGGGATGACATTTCGCTTGCGGAGCTCTAATACAGAAAAATTGCAGAATATATAACAATAGTAGAAAATGGCATTACAAGAATGGTAAATATGCCCATTCCTTCAGAAAACTCAAAAATCATTTTTACCTTGTCCTTGTTTTGGAGTCATTTGAGGTCCAACTGGAGTGGACTCAAGCTCCTTTCAACAAATAGCAGGACAGCAGAAGCACATGTTTTAATACAGGACATATGAAATGAGTACTATTACACAAGTGGATTAACTTTCATAATGAAAACACAAAACTCACCATGTTTTTCTTGGACTCAGGATCAAATCTCTCCAGAATCATTTTGGCAGTTTTATATGTCTCGGTTTCCATCACTTCTTCAAGCTGTTAAAGACAATACAGAATATTATGAGGATAAATGCTTGATTACTGTTTCAAAACATAGTACAGGGATATTTTCTTTGAACTACGTTGTGAAAAAACAGTAGTTATTTCAAAATCATCTGGTGTAATTATAAAAAAAACTTCAAGTCACCTCGAGTGGTATAAAAGTAAAGTAAGAAACCGCCACAGAAGTTACTTCCCTTAGTGGGAAATCTTCATTTAAAATAAAACACTTAACATTTCTACATGTTTACAAATATGAAGAATAATTACATTCACTAGTTCGATAATGGAGAGTGTGAAAATTCATCAGCCCTAATTATTGAAAATTATTAGAACTTGACAGAGGATGAAAAGCAATTTCTCAGATTTATTTCTTTCCATACTAAATGCTATTAATTAAAATGACATTAGATGAGTGGTTTGCTGGGATAAGTCATTGAACCAATCAAATGATGAGCGCACAGATTGTAGATAAGCAAAAGTATTTCTGCAATACGCTATAAACATTGACAGGCTTGAAAAAAACCACCATAAATAAAAGCCATTTTTGCCTATAGTTGTCTTTTCTCACAGTACTCTTTAGAAAGCTCTATTAAATACATGAACCAGTTATTAAAATAACACGCTTACCATTTTCCTTTTTTGTGCTTTAAGATCTTCTAACTTTTCATCTAAAATATAGAAAATTAAATGTTAGAATGTAAAAAAACAAAAACAAACAAATAGGTAACTTGTGTATCAAGAACAACTGGGGTCTTACTATTTTTTTCAGTCCTACGTGAAAAAATTATAACAAGCAGCTTTCGAAGTAACCACACTCTGAAAAAAGAATATAGGGAGAATATAGTTAGTAAATTTCTTCAAAATTACAATTTAGTGAAAATTGAATCGTTTTCTTTTTTGCATACTTACAAAAACGGAAATATTACAAAGGGAAGAGAAAGTATGAGACGTCCCATTAACTGTTCTGGTAAGTACCAAAAATACACGACGACAGAAGTGATCAAGTAAAGGAGAGATGAGTAGAGAAGCAGACGTCCAACCCATATCTTCAACTGTCTTTGATATTTCTCACTGTATTCTTCAAGAGTCTGTATTTCCTGTTCAGGAAATAAAATATTTCATTAAGACAGAAATTTGAATCAAAAAATGGGAAAGGTAGTAAAGATAAACTTATGTCATTCATACTTCTCAACAAAAATGTTATGACATATTTTGGACTCTTTTATTGGATGACGTATAATAGAGACCCACAATTACACATATTTTACGATGATCAGGAATTGATTCTCCGGTCTATCAGAATTCCTTCTTATTTCTGAAAATAAATGCATACGTGTAAAGTAGGCAGTAAACAATTTTCAAAGACCAGGGAGACTAAAATCAATACCGCAGTTTTTGCAAACAGCAAATTACAGTGACATGTGATAACATGTCCTGGTTCCGGCACCGAGGTCAGGATCATGTAAAAGTTAACCTGCAAAACAGGCTTTTCTGGTAGTACGTGCCCACAAATGACAATCATGTTCCTTAAATGTCTTAACACATCATTTTAACGTTAGGACACTGTACACAGAAAAGAATTAACAGTATTATTAAACTCAGCATCTCATATTGCAAATATTGTAAACCTTATTACTGACTTCATACTACTTCTTTCAATACTTAAATGCTGCAAATGAAGGCAAAATCCATTGATGTTGGGTAATGGTTGACTTTTTAATAACGAGGCCAAACATCTGCCACAGCACTAAAAATGTAAAGGTCACTTCATCACAGAGAAGTATAACCTCAATGAAGTATCAGTAAGAGAAAAAATATCAGGTGAAATGTTTGATGAGATTGTAACAAGACAAAAAACACGTAATCATTTGCATTTTGCATTTGAAAAAGTGGCTGCAAACATTTAGGCTTTGGAAATGGAAATCTAACACCAATGCTTCTCGGTGCTGACCACCCCATCTAAAAATAGCAAGTGGACAGAATGGAACCCACTCTTGGTCGCTATGGTGCCACTGTAATGTGTGTGATACTTATCATAAAGGAGTGGTTTCAAGTTCAGTGTTACATTAAAAGTGAATAATTCACATTTTTCTGTTACTTGCATGGGCTGTAAAATCAGAAGAAAATATTCTTAATAATGACAGACCTATTGTAAAACTAACCAACAGGCCCAAGATCTCTCGCTTCAATGCCATCTAACATCTTCCTGATGTAAAGAGCTCATGTGGCAGAGGCTTCAAGGACGGGTGCTGAAAATAACCTAACACTAGCTCAACTACAGAAGAACAGTAAAGCCCTACCACTCAGCAAATGAGAAGCCAATTTCACTTTGATGATACCAACTTCTCTTTAAAGCATATTTGTTGTTACAATTGAAGTGTTACTAAAGCAAGTTTGTGATGTTATCAACAAATCCTTATCACTGTGAAATCTCCTCAGTTAATAATTATTGCTTTACAGCTTTTATCATCGTCCAGTCCATCCAAATGCGAATAAAACAGCTCATTTTGCACATCAGACAAATATATATCGAAATGTTTCTCTGAGCTTAAGTTTACCTTTTCAAGTCCTTCCAAAACCTCTACAGTGGACGGTTTCGCCTGTAAAACAAAAATCAGGAGTGAAAGACTGAATCATGACATTTAAAAAAAAACATGTGTTCCATCTTGCAAGCAATTTCTTGACAAGATTTGACAACTTCCTGTTTCTTCTTCCCACTTTGGAAATGGGTATGTAGAAATTTGACTTCCTACGCAAACATTGTGATTACTTCATGTAAATCTATCCAAACAGTTATTTAACTTGTACTGTCCTGTAAGCCTATCCTTGTTGAAAACGGTGTAACTTACAATAAGAGCTTCAATGTAATCTATACTGCAAGAGGGAGACAATCATTAAGGTTAGGTTAAAATACAAACCCGCCATCGTGAAATCAAACCCCCCATTTTGATGAGGAGGGATTTTAACTTATTGTCTTAGTGGGCTCCTCTTCTGACAGAAGTTTTTTCTCCACCTGTTGACACCAGTGAGAAGCTATGAGAAGGTTGACAACATAAATGTATATGTCTTCAGCTAATATGATTTTAAGATTTTTTTACTAAAACAAATTCATCATTTAAAACTTAGCTCTTGGATAAATAAATAACCTGGGTTGTATTTTTTTAGAAGAAAAAGAAGAAGTTGATACAGTCTCGCTTGTTTTGTCTTTTTGCATAGTATCCATGAAGAAAGTGAACACTGAAGTGTTGACAAACTAGCCTATATATCCCTCTACAATGTTGTGTAAGGATTTGTCGGTGGTTAGTTGCAGACAAAACGCGTTAACAGTCCTTTTTTTAACAGCAACAAATGACGGTTCAGTTCGTTTACAAAAACAAATGTATCCAAACCAAGCTGCCCCTGCTGCCTCAAAGTAGCTAAACTTATCAACTTCATAGTGCTCCTTGAGAACCCGGGAAAGAACCGTGCAAACTTAGTGGCATTGTTTACTGTGCAGTTAAGTTTTGGTTTACCGCTTGCAAAACAACCCCAAAACAACCTCTACACCTTCAATGCATCCCACACAAACACATTAGCACTGACGAAGTACTAGCTAACTTTTCGTAGCTGCTAGCTAGGAATGTGCTTGCAATCCACGGTTTATCTAATAACAGTCCAGCTTGGTTTTCTGTAGACGTTTTAAAAATAAAGGCTGACCTGTGTGCCTAAAACCAGAATATTCTCCGTTTTGATAAATAGGCTGAGTTTACCTCGATAGAAGAGTCGTTCGGTTTCAACAGCTTGCAGCAGGACGACAGTCTGTCCTGTCTTTACACTGGAGTGAAGATGGGGGAGTGTCCACTGACAGCGTGGAACATGAGCGCTCCGGGGCTTCACGGTAATCTGTGGCTGCAGGGACTACTTTATGTTCACGTTATAGTGATTAAACTCTAAATCTCAAAATGCACATTTGGATAATTGCATTATGCAACAATGCTTTTTCAGAATATTTTAAATAATTAAAGCTCCAGCTGGAATTGAATGACTGACTGATCCATCTTACTTGCAAGGGAAAGTCAGATATTAATATGATGGGCTATATTTAAAATACATGTATGGCTACAATGTAGGTGGAAAGGTTTATCACACATTAATGTTCCAGACTCATCTAGTTCCTTATCAATATACTCGGTCGGTAGCAGTCTTTCACTGGGTTTACTTAAGCCACTCCTAATCTTGGTTGTATAACTTACTTGTGTAATTTACTGAAATGTAAACATTTTGCCCATGCCTGAAATCCAACGTACCCTAGATAAGCATTTAACTAACTTACTATCCTATATCTTCTGTCATCACTTTTTTCCAGAAAGAAAGATTGACTGACAGAATGAATGAATCTTCCTCTGATCAGTAGCTACCCTGACATGATGCTGTGTTTCAGATAAACAATCTGCAAGGTTTAGGACTTGATTTTCAATCTTAAAAATAAAATGCATAAATCAAAAGTCCTGCATGAATGTGGTTCTGGGAATATGACATAGCTACAGTCAAAATGTGGACGGTGTTTATCTCAGTCCTGTCTGTTCCATAGGTAACTAAAATATTTCATTTTTGTGTTAGAGCATTTAATTAATTGGCTGCAATCACGGTATGAAGTGGATTTTGAGCAATACAATCGAAGGTCCTCCTGGAAAACATCTTGTAGTGTAATCTCCATACCTTTGTTGGTTAGTTTAATCGTTTGGATGAAAATATAGTATGAAGTTGAAACAAAAAATGGAAGATCTGTTAAATGAAGAACATAAAAATCAAAAGGATATCTTAAAACTTTTGAAATACTTGGTTTATGATTCCTCCACAGTTTGGAATAACATGATAATTAAATTGCTTAAAACTAGCACTATTTGCATTATTACTTCTATCTAACTCTTCATTCCATATATTTTTCATGCTGACACTGCATTGTCCTGTTGATTTATTTGCTAATGGATACTTTCAGTTATTTTTCTTTAAGTGTGTCTCTGGTACTCTGGTTTTAGTTGAAATACAGTACATGACTTCTTTCATCTATCATTGTTGCTCCTGACAGTTGTCAGCTTTGCCTTCCTTCTAGGACCTTGAGTTGTTCTCTATTGGAGTAGCAGGTTGTTTAAAGTTTGTGGTTGGATTGCATTATTTTCTATCTGGCGTCTATTTTTATACTTTTCTATGTCTATAATCTTGTTCTTTTCTGTTCTCTTTCTATCGTTTTTCTGTCCCATCCGGTTAGGTCTAGCAATATTATGAAAACGCAATTTTAAAAAAAATCTTTCAAAATAAAAGAGAAAAATAAATCAAAATAAAACAGAATTACTGTAAGGTTATCAAGAAGCTCCTCTTGCCAAAGCAAATGTGCTCAGCACAGCACAGGAGGTAGACCATCATTCTGCTTGCTGTAATGCTGGACAAAACAAGTTAAAATGATAAAAAATAAAATAACTTAAAACAAGAAACTAGCACTATTATATAATAGACCTATAACAAATTATTGGATGCTATATTTTACTTATAATAATTAATCCACAGTATTATGATAACAGTAATTTTGTGCAATGATTTTACTCTCAATAAGAGGCTCTCATTCTAAAATGTGATTTAATTTCAAATAAAAGTTTCAGATTATTAATAGCTATTTCAACTAATATATAACTCTGAAGTATGATGGTTATCAAGTCTTTCCATAGCTGATGTGGCATGGGAAATAGTTGTGTGAGCAGAAAGTTGCAAGGAGTTTTATTTATGTTTGAAAAGAAAGTGCAAGAATTATCCAACAGCCATTGAAATCCATCATACTGTCATAGAGACCAGCAGGCTAACATCTCTAAAGTTATGGTATTTCTTTTTACAATAAAAGGAAACTAGCAACGAAATTTTGCATTGTCTTGGGGTAGATATATCATTTTAAAAATATGGTCTAACACAGTTTGCTTTTCTAAGATTCCGTATTATTGGTTGTTTTATGTTGCATTGTACTCCATAGTGCATTCTAACACCTCCATTCCTTATCGTAGGCCTTTAACTCTACATTCAAACATGAAAATCCATGTTAGCAAGGCTAGCACCAGTCATATGTTAAATGGTAATAGCAAAATCGGCTCCTGCCAAAGAGATGATTTGTCCACATGTATCCTCATGTACATATTGGTGCAGAAGTCTGACATCACGAGCCAAACCCCCTGTTTTTTTTTTTCACTCCAAGCATGAATATGCGGGGAAATCTTAACTTATAGTCATTTCCAAAAAAATTTGTTTCAGTGCCCGTAAGCTTACATGTAGATAAAAGTTGCAAATATATATCTTCCCTCATCTAATTACATGTGTTTGTGATTTACACAATTATGGGTGTGCCATTGTTTGTGGAGGAGTAATAGAACAGCTAGAGGCAAAATGAGGCAAAACCTCAACCATTCAGTGAGGGGATTCCTGTTTGCACTTGGCTAAAAGAGAGTGAGATATCTTCCTCACACCAACAATATTCAAAATTGATCATTGTAAGGACTACAAAAGTAACTCAACAAAACACTAGGGGTAACCAAAAGATGAAATAAATACTAATACCTCACCACAGTACTGCTCATTTTTTACAGCCTTTTTCATTGATGCTACATCAGTTATATAAGAAAACACATTTGCAAAACACCTAAAAAAGCCAAGTAAGTACATTTGAGGACCTATGATGAACATGAAGACACCTTCTAAACAAACTCATAGTTAAATACTTAAATAATTGAAATCATGGTTATCTGTTTTCTCAAATGGTTATCAATTAAGGAAGAAATCTTAAAATGTCCATTTGAATGAAAAATACTTAAATTAAGTGCCATCTATTGTAATAGTTTTTTTCCAGTGAAGATTACCCTCCCCCCATTTCATGGTGTCGTTTGCAGCTTAATAAGTACATTTTCTGCAAAATCAGTCTGACACAAAATTTATCCGATTCACTATAAGTATGCAGACTGTGTTGTTTGGTGGTAAACTTTGCTCTTTGTTCGTTTAACACCAAAGGCTCAAAAGCTTTGAAGAGTTAAAAGTTTTATTATAATTAATCAGAGACGTGTGATGACAAACAACGCCTTCTTGAAGGCCATGAGATGACCAAATACTACATTTATTAACAATTGCTTCTATAACTTTTTTTGCTGTTACATTTTCATGTTATGCTTTCTATTTATTCACTTCTGCAATTGCTATCGTTCAGATGGTCTTCCCCATCTGAAAATGGTGTGGTCAAATTTATCTGATAAGGTATACAAGAAGTTGTTATGGAGTTCAACAAATATAGGCTACCACTGAACCATTACTGCAGCTTCACAATGGCTACACAATTTAACAGGGGGAAGTACTGTAGGTGCTTCTCATTAGTGTCACAAGATAGAGATGCAATACTTTTTAAAATTTATTTCTTACTTCGTTTTACTGTGCGGTGGCGTGATGGTGGATGCATTGGTGGCAGCCGCTGCACACGTGCATCACGCTCGCGTATCCAGTAAGTACAACATGCTAACGGTTTGGCAGAGACGTCTGTAGCATTGAAAGACAGGAGGGGCTTAGCATTCAGAAGATGTAATAAGGAATATTGCTCTTATTGCCCTTATCTAAATAGGCATAACCACGTCCATGCTTCAGGTTGTGATCAAGTCATATAACTAGTTAAAGCAACAGACTTTTTTGAATCTCTCTATTATTGAAAATTATTCTTTAATACTTTTCAAATTAGCTACACGTGTGGCTCGGGCTACCATGACAATATTGCTCTTGCTGAAATAGAACATCATTTCAAGGTCACAATCAAGACTGCACCAGGAATTACTACATCATCATTTAGTATAATGGAGGCCTTGAGAAAAAT
>JAVQJG010228853.1:0-17008 GCA_036024015.1 Craterocephalus amniculus
CCTTAGAAACTGCTAGCCTGGCGTTAAGTAAAGGTGATAAAAATCTGCCCTCCAACACCTCTATAGTTCACTAACCTTCAATTAACATTCCTTAACATGTTATATCTCCTCACACATACAACAAGTGCTTTACAAGAAAAACGTTGCATCTATTTCTATGCAGCTATGTGCAAGTTTATGCTAAACATAAATGGATGCTGGTGAGAGCGTCATAATTTGCATTCAGAGAGAGGAATGATATCAGGATTATCATCTAACTCTTGGCAGCAGAAGTATTTCCCTGAATATTAGAGGGAGGATTTATGCAGAAGGGTATTGTAATATCTGCCATAAACAGGATATGGACACATGATAGATGAGTGACAATCCGTTAACACTTCTTCACTCTTTGAATTTCTATCTTGATTATTCAACACATTATCCATGCATAAGGATTTTCATCCTCAGCTCTGGCTTCACTTCACACGGAAAATACATGGGATTTGGCCAGACCAACTCACAGCCTAATAGTATCACTGAAGATAAGAATGAACATGCCTTTCAAGCCGTCCTCTCAACCCTCCCAAGAAATTAAATGGGATTTTGAATGAGGAACATTGTAGTTAGCACGCATAAAGCCACTCTCTGTTCCACGGCCAGCTCCTCAGAGAATTCACGCCAGACAGAGGATCAGCTCCAGAGATGAAAGTGAGGTCAAGGTGGCTTTTTTCCCCCCATCCTCCCTAAATCAGGCTTCTTCTCTGGCTACTTCTGTCTTCTTTAAAACCCGAGAGCAGTTAGAACTCTGGAAAATGAATGTGAATGTAGAGAAACTGGATTTCCCCATACTTGGAAATGCCTGTCAGGGCTCTGTCCAGAACTGTATGTGTTGATATTACGCTGTTGTGTCAATTTTGTAGTAGCTTTTTGACATTAATGGATTTACTTTTGCTTTGCAACCTGTACACTTGCAGTTCACATGAAGTTGTACACAGTAATGTTTTACTGCAGAACTGAAAACATTATGAAGACTAAAAACAACTGAGACACAGTGCAACTGAATTGTATTAGGATAGATAGTCTTTTATCTTAAAAAGAAGAAAAAAGAGTTTTACAAGCAAAAATGGACTAAACCTAATGGTGACTACTTGTCTGGAATGCAGTGGGAAAAAGCTAAACAAACCAAAGCACAAAAAGGTTTGAGTATCTAAACTCTTTGATCTGTTTGGTTCATCTGTTGCTGAGACTGAATCCACCTGTGGAAAATGTAAGTGTTTGGACTCACTTTAGAGAAGACGTATTTGTGTGCATGAAGCCTCCACAATTTACACCTCATGTCAAGGTGAAAACAGCATGAAGTCAAAATAGACCTCTATATAGCCTACCACCATAATACATCTCTGTTAAAATTGGAAAAAAAAAAGTGTGTGAAATGATTTCTAAAGCTCTGACTGTCCCAGGAGCACGGTGAAAAGTAAGAAGTCCAGAACCACCTGGACTATTCATAGAGTTGAAACCGGGCCAAATTAAACTAAATTAGTAAAAACTTCAGAAGACATTTGCAGAGATTGCAGAAACCGCCAGAGGGATGACCATCTCAGCAGCACTTCATCTCTTCATGAAACCGACCTTTAGAGGAGCTGGACAGGAGCCACTTTTTGTATAAACCACACATGACAGCTGCTCCCAGAACATTGCCAAAGTGCATTTAAAAGACATAAGGAAACCCTCTCTGATCTGAGGAGACAGACCAGAACTCTGCTACTGCTCATCACCTAGCTAACATCCTTAAAGAGGCGGCCTTAACATCTTGCTGTGGAGCTAAGGGGAATCGAATAATTATAACAGTCCAATACAAAGAAACCCTTGAAGAAATCAGGGTGTAAAAACTGCAATCCTCCAATAAAAATGCTGGAGTTGCTTCAGAATATTAGTCGGAACATCCTGGAAGTGTCACACTCAGAATGTAACCGTTACACTCACGGACACTTCCTGTTCCATCTGGCAGAGGTTTGGGCCAATCTGCTGGGGAGAGTGGAATAAACTGCAAAGGTCCAGCTGTGCCAAACCTGTAGACTAAGATGGCTGGCAGCTGTAATGTAAATCCAAACTTAAGAAGACACATAGTGGAGTCATTTCCCTCCAAGGTTCCTAACATTTGTTTGATGAGGAGAATTCACAATTTTCCCTTTCCCCCTGAAGAGAGGAATTTTGGATGAGGCCTGAATTAACAACAGGTGACTCTAGCAAAAAACACCAACAAAAAGCGAGAAAAGAACAATAATTACTTCCACAGTTCTTTTCTTGTCCCCGTTTTCTTTCAAGGACGCTACATTTTGTTGGGTTCAGTTCAAGTACAGACGTTGCTTTGGCTTTCTATAACTGTTAATTGACGATGTTGCGAAAACCATAAATGATCACATTTTCAGTAGTTTATTATCCTGCAGCATGTGATTTTGGTTGGGTTTGGATGCCGTGGGGTTTTAAAAGTTGACAAACTAGCTTGTTTTTGTGGGATGGGTTGACTCCTGCTCAGCACATGTAAAACTAATTACAGACACGCAAACTTCTCTCTTGGTGCGGCCTCACAATTACACATGCAACGGTAACCTCTTACAAAATCTTTTCAGTAAAGTAACAATATGAAATATGGATACAGATATTCAAAGATAAAACAATCAAATTCTTTCTGCCTGTACGTATCAATATTCTAATGACTTATCCAGGAACTGGGCATTGTTTCAAGAATCATAACTATCAAATCCATCTGTAACACTTAGAGAACTTTACAGCTAAATTAAAAGGCAAATACGAGGAAGCGCTGTGCCTTGCAGCGTGTGTGTGTTCCTCCTCTATGCCCTTCTCCACCCCTCATGACCCCCAATGGTACTTTCACTTTCCCTGCACACTCCCTGACTTCCTCCTTGCCTAAACACCCCCTTCGCCCTGGACTCCCCTGGTCCCTCTCTCCTTGTTTCCCATGATCCTTGACGCACTGCAAGCCACTGCACACCATACAAACTCTCACACACATGCACTTAGATGTAGCATTGTTTCAGCTATCAAGTGCTCTGTATTTCACCATCTGTTAAGCACTCTCTCAGCTGTTGCCCACTCTTTCTCTCTCTCTCTCTCTAGACTATAGCCGCCCTACAAGCCGGTGACACGCACACAGGACACAAATTACACAGGGCCATGTCTGGTAATTAGAGACAGAAGCAGGTTCAGGATCTTGTCAGTCTGCAGGTAGTTAGCTGTCAGCCTGGTCAAACGGACACACATGCCAACCCTCCCACCCGCTCACATTATGGTAACACTCACCGGTGAGATGTTTAGCTAATGAAGTACTCACCTTGTCTGCTCCACTATGTCAAAAAAACATGTGCTCTGAGTGGGCACCTAAAACTTTCCTTTTATGAAGTGTCATGGCTTGTTGGAGCTAAAACAAGACAACAGAGTTTGCAGGTAATAATATGTAAGATAATAATACTGTGTTTGCAGCTGCTGGGACCGGGGCCAGCAAGAATACTTTATCCAAAAGTACAGACTCTATCACACTGCCAGCTATGCAAAATGCAAGTTTTACATATGAGACATTAAACAGAGGAAGAAACATTTGCTTCAGTAATGATGAGGGATAAAGGATTTATTAGCTGCGTTACTACATAAGCAAGTAAGGTGAGAACTGACATGTGCAGTTTTTCCTTTATGTAATATTTCAGAAAATATGGGAGGACAAAACTGTATTCGACCACATCAGGACTTTGTGAGCTTTTAAAATCCTGTCACTGTCTTAAGTGCTGGTGTATTGGGATTAAAAGAAAATTTCAACCCCTTAATCACTCATTTCACTGGATAAGTTATGACACTGCAGGAGGGAAATACTATTTGTATCAGGGGGAAGGTCAATGTACACCCATCTGCTTTTAGACAGTTTCTCCGGGGAGAAACAGGAGATGTGATCTGATTCTCATTATCAGACACCAGTCACTACCTGGAGCCCAACATTGTGTTGCTCAGTGCACATTGGAGCGTTTAGTGCACATCTGGACATGAAGGGGGGGAAAAGACAATTCATTTTGGAAAGTTTGCTGCCAATCTCTGCACATATTAGTACATTTGATGATATAACAGTATAAAGTTTTACAGGGATTCCTGACTTCATCGAATTTAATTTGTATTTTCAGTTTGTCTTTAACCGGCAGCAAATGAAAAATGCTTCACGTCTTCATGGGAAATATTATTTGAGCCTTGTCAGATCTGTGCAACCAACAAATCTGGAAATTAATTTGTTTATATGGTTGATTCATGGTCTTTTCAGAGAATCAGCATTTCAGCATCTTTGTTTCCTGGAAGTGGCAGAAAACATCTGGTTCAAGCATTAGTATTCCGAAATACTGGCTGATGGTTAAGACAGAGAGAAAAAGTTCATCCCATGCACGTGCTTCCCCTTAAAAGACAACTGTCTTTGATGAAGTGGAAGCAGAGGAGAGTTTGACCCGCTGCTGCAGACATAGGCAGACCCTGGTGCACTAAAAGCCTCTGATAGTTTGCTTTCAAGCACCACAAAATCTTTATGTAGTCAGAGTTTAAAGCGGTTAGTAAGCTCACTTGGAGCTTCCATGTCACTTTGACCTCTCTTATATCTCTCCATGTTTGGGCATTGCAACGATTCACTGTAACCGTCATTTTACTGTTTTTTAGGTTTAGAAACCTTGTGAACTCTACCTGGGATTAGAAGCAGGGACTGTTCTGTCTCTCAGTAGCATCCCCCTTGTTCCCTAAACTGCAAACCATATGGACTGCCTCCTCATCCTGGCTGAATTGAACTGCCACGGATGGCTGGAGGATGCAGGGGTGTGTGGAGGAAGTTGGAGTGGTCCTGGGCTGGGGTCCTGCAGTGCTGTTTTTTTTCCGTTAGCGGTTAGAGCGAGTGTGTTTGGAAAAATCTGTTGTAGATAACGGGAGAAAAGCATCATTTTCTGGGTAGCCTCTGCAGCGCTATGTGAAGACAATAAAACACAGAACTTTATTTCCATAATTAATGCCATGACCAAAATGTTTTATGATATTACTTGAGTTTATAGATCTAATAAATCTCTGCAGATGGAAAATCCCACCCCATCAAACTGAATACAATGTTAGGCTGATTTTTTTTCTTTTAAGTGAGGATGAATGAAGTTACTACAAGGCATTTAGAGTTCTATTATTTTTCATAAAGCAAGGTAATAAATCAGTATCAAGACTACAGTGTTACATTTGAACCTTTTTTAAAAAAAAGAAATGGCACCATATCATTCTGTGACTGACCATAAATTTGATGGTTATATATTCAGTATGAAAAAAATGTGAACCTTTTCGTATTTATTATTAAAAAGACATTTTAAGAAAAAACAGAAAAACGCATGTTTAGCTGTAGCAACTGTTAGAGTTGCTAGTCAGCAAACATCACCTGCCTGAACTGAACCATCTGATCTTGTCTATCCACCTCTTGTCCTATTTTAGCCTCTCTAATATTAGTAAGGTTGTTTTCGCCTTTCCTTTCAACACACAATAATTAATGAAAAGCATTGTATACATATGCTCCTAAACTCACTTTAATACAGACAACACTAAAAAAAAACACACAAGCAAAACTCAACCGTGATGTCACGAGTCAGTAACTGGTGAAATTTAACACCACCAGCTGGTTGGAGTTGTGATGGGGTGAATACGGGTCCACTTGCATCAGTGCAAGTCAAGGCACATAACTTAAACCACCGCCTGGAGGTAAAGACGCACAGGAGTGAATCTGCTGTAGTGTTGGAGACCAAAGACGAAGCCTCACACTCAGTATCCCTCAGAGAGGTTGTGTTAACTCAACAGACCGGCTTGCCATAACCACTTCCACCCTCGCGTCTTCCTGTGCAACCGTTGCGCGTATCCACTTGGAAAAGAAATAACTTGCTCACTGCGCGCCGCAGAGCGCACAGGATCCGAGGCTTAGATTAGAAAGACTGGGAGAGAAACTCTCCTCTGGACTGCAGCGCAATGAGGGAATTCTAAAGGGGCACTTTTTTGGCTGTAACCAAAGGCTAAGCCCATGTGCAGGTATCTCTTTGAGTGTGATTCTGTTTTCACCCAGATCTCTGCTGCCTGGACAAATGCATACAAATGCATTTAGGAGCTCAACGGACAAGGAGTGGACACGTTTCCGCGGCAGCGACGTAAGTGGACTTTTGGTTAAATAGCAACACATGTTACTCCATCTGAGCTTTTTGTGTGCAATAATAGCGATTTTCATCTGAACAGCCACGGGAAGGCTTATTTCTGTACAGCTTTCCCTGACAGGGGCGCTAGTTTACTTAACAGGTCGCAGCACTTCAAGTTTTGCCACCAAAACGTGACTGTGGCTTTAAGGTTCTCGCTAAAAAACAACAACAAAAAAAAACAACAAAAAAACAAAAACTGAAGCAAATGTTTAGAGAAAAGATTGTTGTTCGTTTCTTTTGAGCGGTATGTACGTGATTCCATTTTCGGTTGATCTTTCATTGCTTATTCTGCATAAACTGCTGCAGTGTGACCCACAACCATGTTCGGCTTTGGATTCCCCCATCTGCAACTGATAATGATGTTTCTTCTTCGATGTTGGCATTCAAACTTTAACAGATACAAATATGTAGTGTCAAATACAGTTTAATAATTGACAGCCGAAGTCTTGGCTTTGAAGTAGTGAACATGAGCCCGTGATTTCCTACATTAAAAACCTGAATACCATGTGGTATGCCGCAAAAGATTTCACCCACATAGCTATGATAAGCTGGAAAATAAACACAGAAGTATGGTAGACAGGATGTATGAGGATGCCTCAGGGGCAATGATACACATTCAGCAAATCGTAAACCTTAGTAATCGTGTATTGGGAGATAATTCTGAATCAGCTTTTAAAAACAAATCAATTTTATGGCGGTAGTACAAAGTTTTGGGACTTCAAATGAGAGGGAGAAATCTATTCAGTAACCTTAAACCTAAACATTCCTCATGGAAGTGTGTTACTGACATCTAGTATGCAGGCTTTTGTTTTCCTTTTGCATCCAGCTGCTTCTGTAGTACAAGAAACATGTGCATGCCTTGAAAAGGTATGTAAGAGACATTTAATTAATCTATTTCCAACCTCTTGCAGGTTTGAAATAAAGATTAGCTCACATAAAGATCGAGTTGTTCCCCGGTGCTTGTGTTCTTTTTAAAAAATACTGTAGAAGTCAAAATAAACAAGAGATCCTGACAGATTCTTTATTTTTTGTACCTGAGGGTGATCATGGGGCCTTATAGGAGAACAGAGCTGACTCAGAATAAATCTGGCCTCCTTTAAATTCACTGACAGTTTTAGTGTGTGTGCATCAGTGGTTAACTGGCTCTTGACAATCACTTACTGTTAAATGCATCGCCGCTCCATTGCTGGCAGCGTTTACCTCCTCTCAGTCCAGCGGACATACAGTGGAGTGAGAGGAGGCTGGACCATCAACACAGCCAAGTTCTCATGTTAAGCTTATGATGCAGGTTTTCAAGCAAGTGGAGGCATGCAGTGCCTTTTTGAGGGAAGCAGCATGTTTCGACTTTAGAGTAGTGTTTGCTCAAATTACTTGAAACCTTCATATGTTTCAGTCAGATTAAGTGCTAATAGAAAAGAAACACTGTTGCACATTACTTCAGTTTAATGAAACAGAAGGTTGGTGAGTTTTCTGATTTCTGGCTGTGGAGTAATAAGAGACATTTACCATTCTACGAGGACTTGTGTTAAGTGCAGTATTGCTCCATTGGTTGACAAATCAATGGAGATGAAGGAAAGTTGTCCTTACAAGAGGTGAAACCGCACTGCGTTAATCTTAATACATGTCACTTTAGCTTTGTTAGTAAAGTATCTTACATGTAAATCACTTAAAAGTGAGGAAGTCATTGGGGATATTATTGAGTTCAGTTTAACATGTACGCCGGATAAGTTGAGGATTAAAAAAGAAACCTTTAAGCCTAGCGATGTGGCAGTGAGTCATGACAGGCTTATAGTATGGAAACACCCACAGTATAGTCAGACTAGAATGGGGGATGACAGGAATTTACCTTAACAGATAGTCTCACAGAAACAAAGTCCTGATTTCTCTAAATAGTACACAAACCTAACAGAGTACATGGCATTGATAGCTGTAATGGGCCCATAGGAAGGCACATAGATTCAGCAGCGATGAAAGAGGTGGAGAAATATACTTTTGTTCTATCTTTTTGTCGTCTTTTGCCTGAACTATCAGGCTAAGAATGGTTGAGATCACAGCCTTTCCACCTTCTTGCTGCAGCTTACTCACCTTCTTTACATCAGTAACTGGGGGGGCGGGTGGGATTTTTGGCCTGTCTGTCTCTGTCTGTGTGTGTGCTTGTGTGTCTGTGCATTTAACTCTCCTAACATCTGCAGGTTCCTCTACAACAGGAAAGAGCAAACCCATAAAGGCCAGTCAAAGTTTACTCACAGCTCTTTGTCTGCTCGCTGTCTTGTGGGCTAAGTCAATCTTTACTCTGGTCTCCAGTGACCTCTTGACTCTAGGTACCAAAACATGCACTACGCAAGGCTCCTCACCAAAATACATAACTTACAGCTTTTTGAACATTAGACATAAATGAATTTTCTTCTTGACATTGTTAGGAAAGTGCTTGTCTTTCAAGCTTAGGCTTGTGAATCCTGGTTTGCTAATCCAATATCCATATGGAAATTAGAAATGAAGCCCATTTTAATTTTTTTAATCATAAGAAATCATTCTGATCAGGGCTCAGGTACTTAAGCTGACAGGCAGCCAGCAGGAACAGATAGTGGAAGCACATCAGTTACTTTTACGTGTCCAGGAATGTTTTTCGTTGTGAATGAGAGGTGAAGAATGCAGGAACAGAGCACCTGATTAGCATGAGATTGATGATTTCCTTAAAAGAAATCCTAGTTAGTTGTTAGTTGAACTGAGTGTGCGTTTGTGTGAAGTCTTCTGGGCCTTGAAATGAAGCTTGTAGTGTTTGTTTGCTGGACATAAATGTTTTGAGATGCTCTGTAAGCATCACTTTGACTCCCTAGAGCTTCATTGTCTACACAATGCTTAAAGTCCATAACATTCTTGGGCTGAACTCAGCTGAGTCAAATTTTTTCCAAAGGGGAACATAACTGTGAGCTACAGCACTGCTATGGTCAAGCTCTATAAACCTTCATGTTCTGAATAATGACTCCACGTGGATCATTTCCAATTAGCGCTGAAACAAAGGCCATTCAGATGAGAGTGAAATGCGATGGGTCAGTCCAGGTTATTCCAGTCATCTTTGTTTAGATGCTCCAACATGTTTTTACAAATCAACACAACTTGCCAAAAGCAATGTCAAGAAGAACAGCTGTCGGCTTTGTGCATTCTTTTCCCCGACCATAGACTAATGAAAACTTTACTAGTATGACTTTCTTTCCTATGATCCTCAGTAAATTTGAATTTAAGGGCTGTTTGGGTACATTAACAACTTTGCTTTCTTTGCCCTACAGTGCTAATGGGTTGTGTGATGCGTGGCCTGAGAAATAAGATATGTAAACAATAGACTGTGACTTCCTGATCAATGATGAATGCAAGAAAATAGTTTCCCTTTCCTTGTGAGGACCGTAGTTTGTTCGTGTTTGGCAAAGCTAATTGAGCACTTTGCCTGCTTCTTGGTTGAATTAGCCATTGTTAGTGATCCAAGCTAATTTTGAAGAGGAGGGGAGGCAAGATCTGTTACCGCTGGAATGATTCATTGCACAGAGGAGTTTTAAGTTGTGATTATTTATAGTCTTGACATGACACCCACTCCCCACATAGTGGTATTTCCCTTAGTCAACAGAGCTCTGTTTGGGGAGCTTTGTCTTGCTTTCAGCACTCTTTTCCATTAACTCTTAGGCCTGGGAAATATGTCATAGTGTACTGTCACTTATACAGGGATTTACCTTTTTATTTAATGAGGGGAAAAAACCTCAGTAAATCATGTAGCTCCTGCTACCAACTGCTCTGTTTCCGTTGTTTGACCCTTTCCAGGTTGCAAAATGCAAAATAATAAGTGTAAATATTGGCTCAGTGTGTATTGCTGCGGCAGAAATCTGTTGAGCTGCTTGTACCTGTGTCACTGTTGATGTTTTAAAGCTGCAGCTTTAATGTGCATGGAGGCAGAACCTCAGGGAAGCTTTAAATAGTTCAGGGAGTCTGTTAAGTCAATGCCAGAAAAAGTGTCTGAATCAGCCTCAGATGGCCCCACACAGGCCAGATGGGAATGTTAAGTGTTATATTTCGTTTTAAAATGTTCTGTTTTGTCTTTATCTAATTTTAAAATCTGCCAACGTCTTAGCAGAGCCAGCTGATTGGAACATAAATATGTCAACTTTATCCTCTTTAAGATGAATGATTGTATTCATAGATACCCAGCTCATTCTTTAAGAGTGCTTTCCCAGCTTTAGGGATATATGTCTGTGTTCCCGGCCGTGGAATGTCGCATTACCTTTCCTGATGGGGAACAGGTGACTGTCACAGCTTATATTGTTTCTGCTTCCAACCAGGTATTTTCTTTTCTATTTTTCACCTGTACTTTTTCTCTCCCATTTGTCTCCTCCTGTCCCCATTTGATTATATTTTTCTCAAGTCTGCAAGACCAGAGGAATCTGGGAAAACAAATATGGCTGTCTGTCTGTGGCTCTTGTTTAAACAGAGCAAGACAAACAATAAAAAGTCTTTTTTGCTAAGTTAAAGTGACACTTAAAGGCTACGAGAGGGAAATGTTTCTTACACATCATGCTTTCTTACACTGTGTCAGAGCTAGAAATAATGGTTCTAGTTTCCAAAACTACTTTAAGTTGTATCTGCAGCTGTTGCAGCTGATGTGATTGATTTAGACTGAAAAATGAAAAGTATGCTTTGAAGCTTCAGTGTACATAATCCCACAAATGTACAATTTTCACTTAAAACTAATATACACTTAGCTTGACCATTTCCTTTTGTTGAGTTGCTTGCCCTTTCCTTTATTTTTATACCTCTGTTAATTAAGATGTCCTTAATTGTTGCATAGTAGTGTGTGGTGACAGTTGAAAGGATGGTGATAATGTAAAACACGAATGTTAGTTGTCTTTGAGTTTTTAAAAGAATGCAATTGGATTAAAACTGAGAGAATAAGGACATGAGCGATATCATCTCTGCACTGAATTGTGTGCTTCTGATGAATCTATCCCAAATGAATATACAGAATATTGTGGCAAAATTTATGAAGAAAAAAAGAAAATGGCCACATTGTTACACTGATATTAACATTAACATCTACTACATTTTCTGATCAGGCTGTGCTGTCCTTCCTTTCTGGCTCTAAGGTGGGCAGTGCCATCTAGAGGTCAGGTCAGTGAGGGTCAGGAGTGAAATTACATACAGTAGCATAAAAGTGTAACAGAATAAGAGCACAATATGCGGCGTAGAAAACAGCTTTTAACTTTCTGTTGTGTCCACTGGCTCTAAATTTTAAAACACTTTGCAGTTTCCAAATCAAGATGCTGTGTTTCTCCTTAAATATTTTCTATTTAGATTACCATCATCATAAGTATGAAACTGATAATGATTTTAAACGTTCTTTGAATGAAACTCCATGACGCAGAGTATTCTTTACAACTTGGAAAAAAGCAATTTCTGGGGCAGATGCAGTACTTTGCTCGGGATCTTAGCTGAGACTTTCCTCTCTTTGATTTAACTGCGGTGTTGAGCTCTGCTTCCATTAACCGCATTAAGTTGTTATCAACCCAACTAAATGTTTGAGACAAAATCCATCATTGTCTGGAATCAATTAAATGTGGCGTGGTTATGCTGTCTGTGTGGCTTTTCACCATATTTTCAGACATAAAAATGTCAGAGTTGAATCCATGCGGAGAAAACAAGAAAACATGACCCAGATTTTTATTTTTTCAAAAACCTTTTACAACAGTTTAGTTTTTCTTATTCAGAGTTAATTAGATATGCAGGTAGTTTTTCTGCCTATTAATGTATCTAAATTAGTGTACATGAAATGTGTTCATTCAGTTGTCAACATTTTTCACCCCCACTGCACGGGTATGGCATAGGGTAGGAGCAAAATGATTCTATTCAATGATATTTACAATGCCAAACTGTCTGGATCAATAGCCAAACTATTTATTAGCCCTCAGTCAAAAGGTGTTTTCCTTACAACAAATGAAATGCTGTTAAATCCTGAATATCACACAAAATATTAGAACTTATTTATCATTATTGAATCAAAAGAAACTGTCTTCCAGCACCTGGCTCTTAAAAAGGTTTGGAAAGAGTTCCTACTTAGTGCAACACAGAAAAATAAAGTCATGTCAGATGAATCCAGATACTGTAGAGTTCATTTTGAGGTGAAATTTTTAGAATAAGAAGCCTCAAAGCTCTACGCATGTGCTTGAAGCACTCTATTAAAAGATTTTGCTTATTGACAGTCAGATCCTGCATTCTAATACATTCTTTACAATTTTCTTTTAATTATGACCAAGATATAGTTAAAAAACTGTTGTATATGATATCAACTATGGGTATATGTTGGAATCATCTAAAACCAGCATTAAGCTTAAAAAAAGGGAAATCTGACTCAGCCAAGGAAATGAATGCATCAAAAGCCTACTACAGTAAACCATACATGCTTCTGCTGAGTTACAGGGAACATCTCCAGGAAACTGTCAGCTATTTAGCCATCTTTCATCATCCTCAGCGTCCTAAGCTTTTCATTTGGAAGGGCCTGTTCAGTGGGATTAATTTGCTTCTGTCAGCATTCCTGGATGGAAAGATTTTTTAAATGTGTTTACTTTAATTTTTCTTTGATTATTTAATTGCTTGGATTTGATTGTGTCTAACACATCCTGCCTTACTAAGAAACCTGTGCTTTATCTGTAACTGATGGCTTAAAGATTTACGCATCTGTTCATGAAGATGCCACTTCTTTGTGTATGTAGTTGTCAAATGGCCTTTAGACAGAATTGTGTCTGTTAAGTTTCTATGTGCGAGAAAGAAAGTATGATTAGGTGTGTGTGAGTGTGCGAGTGTGTGTACTTATATGTTTGGGGATGAGCTTTGGATTGTGTTTTCTGTTTTAAGATGCAGTTTTTATTATGTAAAACGCTTTGTGTGGCTGTTAAAGTGCTTTATTGGTAAATGTGCTTTGATTTGAATGTTTTTACATTATTTAATTACTTCTTTATGAAACCTTTGCTTTAATATCTGTGATATACTCTGGATCACTTAGATTTTATCATACCTACATTTTCTAAATAAACATACACTTGCATATGTAGTAGCTTTGGGAGGAAAAGGTTCTGTGTTGCACAGTTTTAAAAGCAGAAATTTCTTAATTCTCTGTCATGATTACAAGTTTGGATTGTACAGATTATCTGAAGACGCTTCTATAATATTAACTTGGAGTTGTATGTCTGTTTAGGTGGAACTTTCTCCTGCTCCTGTCAGTATGCTCAGCAGTACTCTCTGGAGAAGAAGACTACATAGCTCAAGGTAAACAGAAGAACTCTAATGCTCTACTTGGATTCTGGTGTTTGTGTTAATGGAATACTTCACCCTCAGAACGATGGGCCTTCATTTTATACTCACCCTCACACTGATTAACACTCTGGAACACTTTCTTGAAAATTATCACGCAGCCAAAGATGTGGGGAGGTTGTTGTTCTCTATCAATTTTATTACAATGATGTAACGAAAACGATGTAACCCGGGCAAAAAGGTCCAAGAAAGTCCACAAAAACTTGGCAATTTAGTAGCCAGTTGGCTGAGAATGCGCAGAACGCGGTACCCCAGTCTGCTATGGATACTGTAGAATAATGAACGTACATCCAGGAAGTACAATATGCTACGGTTTAGGCTCTGAAAACATACTCAATGATTTCGAAACCTCCCCATATCTCTGGCTGCATGATAAATATCAAATAAACAAATAAAGTGTTTCAGAGTGTTTATCAGCATGAGGGTGAGTAGAAGATAAAGGTACGTCATTCTGAGGGTGAAGTATTCCTTTAATGTTGCTTTGTTTGTTTTTCTGAGTGCATGGATCACCGTGTTAAATAATTAATCAGTCATCTGTGCACTGACATGTGAATAATTGGAGGAAAAGATTCAAGAGATCTCTTCCAATTTTAATCTTTTAAATGGCCAAATGGCTAGTTCTATTCTGTCTTATTCTTTAAAGTGTTTGCAAATTGTTACTTTGTTTATAACAAGTCAAGTTCCTGTTTTGATTCAAATTTAGAAGATGAGAATGAAAACTGATTGATTACAGGATTGAAAACTGTGACTCACAAGTTGCTACTGGCTTGAGACAGCTTACATTAAACTCAAGTGAATGACTGGTGTCTTCCCAGTTATGTTATAACATACCAAACATTTCCAGAGTTTAAGTAATTCCCTCCATTCACGGCAGTTGTTATTCTTGCCTGTTTAATATGTGATGCCAACCATTAGAAATGTTGCTTATATCGCCTAATTCTGCTGAAACATGACAGCCTATTTTATACTCCTTATGAATCAAATGACATGAAAAATACTTTACCTTATTAATCCCATAGGGAAATTCAATAATATCGCTAATTATACGTATCTCTTAATGGAAATGTACATGATGACATTCATTTGGTTTATTAGTTTTTTTCTTACATTTTTGCTCTGTTTTTTTACACCTTTGAATAACGTTTCAGATTACTGTTGCTAGTGAATGAAAACACAATTACAGCAATACTTGATACAGCTCTTACCACCATGGTTTGATGACAAGGTACAACCCATTTTATGTGTACATACCATTTTAAAGAAACATGCCTGATATGCATCGTCTTTTTAATGCGAGGTTAAAAATTGAATTCAAATTTGCTTGACAGTCAGATGGAAACACAGTCACAATGATTAAGTGTTGGAAGGAAATCTTAAAGGAATTACCTCAGTCATGATGTGGTTACTGTAAAAGCATCCAATTATCTATTCATTTTGAAATGAAGGAACTTTCAGAAAAAGATACACTTCTTGCACAACAGGTTGCAGTTATAGTACAGAATTGATATTGCTAAAGCTAAATCTAATGCTAGCCCAATAATGAATCCTCAAATTTGGTGACTTCTTCAAATCTACTGTAATGAGTGAGTAAACCACGTTATCGGCCTGCTCCCGTCTCTCCACTCTGCACTGTCATCTCCCCTTGTATCTACTGTAAATCTGATGAGCTTACTCAGAGAAGATTCAATCCATCATAATGAGGGGAGGAGGAATGCACGTAGAGTGCTGGAGCAGCTTGCCTTAACATATGAGACAGGCTAATTGGAATCTAGGTGGATGTTACCTCGGGCAAAGAATGTCAAGGACATCTTAGAGTGTGCTCAGATCAGCTGTGATAGATGGGTTTTCTATCTGAGCTGTAGGACAAAAAGAACTGTGAAAATCCATCAAGGACCATGTTCAGTGTGTCTAATTCTGTTCATCACACTGTTTTTATTTTCCATCTCTTCTCTTTAACCTCTGCTCATTCTTTTGTATTTTTTACAGACTTCTACTGATATGGGGCCCAGTGTTTATGATTAGTGGTTTAACTTTGGTAAATCACACAACTATTTATTGAGATCGCTACTCCATTGCATTCTAATGAAATGTTTTACTTATTATATTTAAGTAAACTTCCCAGAATCTGAAAATGTGGGGCATGCATGTTTAAAAAGTAATGTTAAATTTTGGAAGAAAAAAAAAAAGGAATTTTTGGCTGTAACATGTAATGAAAATGAATTAGCCTGCAGGTTTAGACTTTTGTGCCTCCGCATAGGAAGACAACTTCATTTATCAATCATTCAATTTTAATCGTTTTGTCATTTTTCTATAGATACGTTTTCTGAGAATAATTTGCTTTTGAAGCTATTATGAAAAAATCAAAAGAACAATATATGGCTCATTGTGTTTTCATCCTGTGTAGATTTTAATTTAAAGTTCATTTAACCAAGACGAAAAATAGAGATCTAGCATTGACAAAGTTAACTTGGACATTTTCCCAAAGGTTCCTTGTGTTTTATGATGATAATATTGTCAAAAAATAAATCAGTTCCATTTATGTATAATTATTTGATATTTTTAAATAAATTCTCTCATTAAATGGGCATAACATTTTTGTTTCAGTCATGAACTGCACAATGAAGCACACTTATAGGAATAAAAGCAAACATAACTGCTGTTCATTTTACACTCTGACAGCTCTATCTTCAATGAATCTGATTTGTCCATAGGCCAGAAAGATGTGAAACGTTCCACATGTGATGTTTTATTTCCCCAAGTTAAGATGTTAAACAGGGAGAGCTCCCATTGTAACAGATCTTAAAGGAGAACTTTGCTTTTTTTTAACCTGGGATCTGTTGTCATCTTTACTCTCATACATGTGAGTGATGGGGAAAGGAATGTTCAAGATCGCTCCAGTATTTAGCCAGGCAGGCAGCTAGGAGCACAGCTAATGGTGTGGAAAAAAGCTCGTTTTTAGGGCGAACTTAGACGCACAGCCAACTGCCCAATACTTACCATTAGCTGTGCTGCTAGCTGCCTGCCAGGCTAAATACTGGAGCGATCTTGAACGCTCCTTTCCCCATCACTCAAATGTATACGAGGAAAGATGTCAACGGACCCCAGGTTAAACAAAAGCGAAGTTCTGCTTTAATTCACTCTTGGGGTATCGACAGAGGAACCTGCTTTCAGTAGAAAGGTTGTTGTCTTTTAGGGTCCTTTGGGTTCTGAGCTGAAAAAGTCACCAATAGAGAGTATTTAGTTGTTTATTTTGTACAGTTTCTTTAAGCTTTGTATCATTTCTTTGACTTCTTTGATCCTGTTGACCCAATAGATGCCAGCAAAAACTACATGGTTGCCATAAGATTTGCATGAGAGCTGCAGAGACCTCTTGCTATGGGCTCTTCACATCTTATACCAATTTATGATGTTTCCTTAGGATGCTTTGCATC
>JAVQJG010228860.1:0-21617 GCA_036024015.1 Craterocephalus amniculus
CATACATACATACATACATACATACATACATACATACATACATACATACATACATACATACATACATACATACATACATACACGGAACCTCATATCATAGGACGTCTGGATTCAGGTTAAACGTTTCTTGGTACGTCTGTTGCTTAGTAACCGTTGGCTTGGAAAATCAGAGATCAAGGCAGCTGAGTGAACAGCTAGCGTTGTTTTGCTTTGACGCTCTCCTCTTTTCTGATTGGTCAGGCCTGTGAAGTTTTCGCGCCAACGCACTGCATTGTGGGGATTGGTAGCGGAAGTGTGCTGCTCGTGGGGAAGCTGTTGTTTGTGTTGTTTGGATGAGGGCACGGGAGACCCTTAAGAATTAACTCACAGGCAGGTTTTACAGCCCGGAACTGTTTATTTCAATTCCTACGAATGCGTGGCGAAGAGTCCCCGGATTCCGAGTCGGGGAGGATGGAGGAAAGTTCCGTCCGAAGGAGTTTGGAGACGTTGTGTCAGGAGCTGAACATGGACGAGCAGACAGCCACAGAAGCCATGGATAACTTCACAGCCATTTGGAATACATATACGCTGGAGGTGAATATTGTTTCATTAATAACACATTTACATCTTCAGTTTACTGCTAAACACATAGCTGTACGTTTTAAAGTACATTTTCTCCTACATTGTTTAGTCGCTACAGAACTGAATGTAGCTCATGATAAATATTGTGATTAAAGGGCTTCAGCCCTGTTTTTTTCAGCCATTTCGTTAATCAGATAAATCTATTTCATGAATTTCTTCTTGGTAAGAGTAAAAAAAATACCCTGGCCTAGGCTCAAAAGATAAGCACTTTAAAGGTAGTAAGAGGATATACCAGTGCTATAGACGCAGTCCTTTAAAAAACAGTGACGTGGGCAATAAAATGTGTAACTTAATATAAATGCGTCAGAATTTAGATATCTGTACAATAATGCAAATGTCGTAGTGTACTATGTATTGTGTATCATTTGTTTAAAACGATGGTTATAACAGGTAAAAGTGAAGTTACTGTGTGTGTTACCAGAAGAGTTTTGTGAAGTGTAATACTATGAAGTCCGATTGAGCTGTTAAAAGGAAGAAGTCGTGAATGCTTAGCAGGGCTCATGTAGAATACGTCGTATTTTGGGTTTCATGAGTTGCTTAAGAAAATAGTTTGTTTTTTGGAAATGTTGATGTGACCAAATATGACAGTTTCCACCAAAATCTGACACTTATGGAACAGACTAATAATTAACAATAGATTAGACTATATATCCATCTATATATATATATATATATAAAGATAGATAGATAGATATAGACAATATATTGTTTGATCAAAAACTGATTTAATTACTGCTTCACAATATGATGGATTGAAATATCTCAATATTTTCTGATGATATAATTATGACTTTTTAAATCAGGGTTTTGTGCATCTTTACTTTTGAACAGCCACAAATGACCAAATATTAGAGCTGTAATTGGAGCTTTGACCTTTTTTGTCCATAGTAGATTGAAAACATATAGCACTGAAATATACCTCTGTTTATTTATCATTATTTTGAATAGATGTGATTTTGCTGACTTAACTAAACTGAGGTGTTCTTTTTTGTTTGTTTGTTTTAAGAGACGAACTAACTTTATGTGAGTTTTAAAACCAACAGCAGATTCTTTTTTATACAAAACTCAGTTTACACACTTTATATCTGATATGCCAAGAGAGTCCTGCTATCTTCATTTTGTTCAATTTGGGACAACACCGAGACAGCTTTAAACCAAATATGATTATGTAACCCTTATGTCATCGTGAAACCCCTGAAACAACAGCGAAATAAAGTAAAATAAGCAACATCTAATGCTATCAGAGGGAACAGAGCAAAGAGCAGTTAAATCACAACATATGATATAGTCCTGTATGATGTGCACTTGTATAATATATTTAGATGTTGTCTGTTTTGCTCACTTCCTTCTGTGAGATAAAACTCTAGTGTTCGTCAGCCTCCCAACTTCTGGCTCAATGGTTGCATCATCACTACTAAATGTTTGGTCAAGAGGGGGCTCTCTTTATCAAAATAAGAGGTAGCACAATATTTATACCGTGTGTTGTAACACTTTCAGTTTCAGTCTTGAGTTTTCAATGATTGAACTCAGTATTGTGAGCTGCTGTTATTCTTTTCTTCTGAAATAATGAGATTTTGGAAAAGCAGTTGAATTTGTGCTAATTTTCTTTTAATGAAATGTATTCACATAATATGCAGTGAGTTTTTTGTGTTATTTGTTGTTGTTGTTTCTTTTCATGTTCCTCCTGAAGATCCTATTAGATTGCTGGAAGTGGAACACTGAGCACCAGATTTCTATAGATGCAGAGTAAATGAAAAAAACCCATTAAGGATGAGTTGCCGTGTGTCTGCAGGGCGATGTGGTCCACTGGCTGGCCTGTTCGCTGTATGCTGCCTGCAGAAAGGGGTCCACTCCCACAGTGGGGAAAGGGCTGATGGAGGGAAACTGTGTCTCCCTCACCAGGATCCTTCGCTCCTCCAAACTCAGGTCAGACACTGTTCGCTCTGATTGGCCACAACTTAGTAAGAATTAAAATAATTTTATGCTGAACGCAGTCAGACATGAAGCCATATTTGAAATCTCAGTGTGGAGCAAATAAAGCCTGTAGCTTTTAGTAGCAAAGACACTAAGGGATGTAAATCCCAAGTTTGATCATGATAAAATGTTATACTGATTTATTCAATAAAGAATTTAATGTTTGCCGATATCTCAGATTGGTATTAAACAATATCACAGGTAATCAGACTCTGCAATTTCCATTTGTATCAATTCTTGTAAAAATTAACAAGAATATCATTTAACATTTTCATTCCTGAGCTCATGTTTTTCAATTAACAATTTAAATAAATAACAATCTATTCTAATAATAAAGAAAGATTCATTATAAAGGCAGAACAACATTCCAGGGGAACTCAAAGCCTACATTATAGCAATACTACATGGAACTATATGGAACTATTGTCATTTTGAAAATAAAGGTATGTTTGTTTTTCTGCAGAGGGCTGACTGTCAGATGTGTTATAATTTGCACTTTCATTTGACAAATGTTACTAATATGAAAGTGGACTCTACAATCAGCCCCACATTGATGTTGTATCTACTGTCTTTATTCTCAAAGGTTTTAGAAATGGTTGTTCCCAAAGTCTACAGACTTTACATTGCATGGTATGAAAGAACATGTACTGGTTTATCCAGCCAGGTCAGTTTATTGAATAATGATAAATAACATGGCTCACCTGCCGTATTTTTGCCCATTCATTTTTAAAGTTTTCCATCAAGACATCTGGATGTTTTTGTTTAGTTATAAAACATGTCCATTATTTTCCACAAGGGAATGGTAACTTTTCTATTGATATTGATAATTTCCTTCCATCCACAGCCTGATCCAGTTCTTTTCTAAGATGAGGAAGTGGGCCGACATGTCGAACCTCTCTCAGGACTTCAGGCTGCGAATGGAGCAGCTGGAACGAAATTTTGAGGTCTCGACTGTGATCTTCCGCAAGTTTGAACCGATCTTCATGGATATGTTTCAGAACCCACAGGGATGCGAGCCCCCACGGCAGCCACGTAGCAGGAAACACAGGCACGACACACACACACACACACACATGCACAATTATACATCACTTTTCCAAACAGCTGTTTCCACTCAGCACCGGAGCCAGTTGAACTCGGCATTGAGCCTGATTTAGAAAAGCACTTTAATAGGGGTGGGGTAAAAACTGAAATAAACCTGAGTAATTTGTTTCCACTGCTGAAATCAGAGTGGTGCTTTAAGGCTGCTCTGATGCTTTAGCTGCCCAGAAATACCAGTTTTAGCAAAGTAAAGTCCACATGCTGCTCATTTAACTCTGAATTCCTAATCACGTATTATGTTTTATGTTCGAATACAAACAGATTAAGGTCATTATTCAATAAATTTAATCTGGAGAGAACATTAATTTACCATCCCGAGTAATGATGGTCTCATAAACTCTGCTGCAGCCAGTGAGACTTGTGACTGGTTATTAATGTCATAATTCAATGGCAAGTTGTGACGCACAGTATCTGATATAGTCAGCCAGCGGGGGTGCATGGATTAACCTATCAGCAGCTTCATTACACACCTGTGCGTCAGGGAAATATTGCAGTTTGGTTGAGCTAAAAAGTAAAAATGGGACATTCTTGTAGTTGTTCAATGGTGTAACAAAGACACACAGTTGGGGGTTACTGGTTTCTCTCATTGATCTTCATCATCAAATGACAGAGAATCATCATCAGGTTTAGATGTGTTAGTTAATAAAGTGGCAGTTTTTTGTTGGGAAAGAAGGACAGTTGCATAAGATATAGAATGAAATACAATTCCACCATTATGTTTGAGTACTTAATACCTGGGATATGTTTACAGTTCAGTCCATGAGGACTTACTGTGTACTTGGTCTGAAAGCTGGATTTATGCTCTGTGCAAGCAGCAAGTTTCTCAGTGGGACACAGTTTGGAAGTCTCTCCACCACATTGTCATTTAAGGTGCTGTGTCAGCGTGAAACCCAAAAATCTCTTGAGGTGAGAGAAAAGCTGACCTTGTAGTTCTGCCATTTTAGATGTTTTGTTTATTAAATTTGAACTGTCACAAAAAAACAAAAATCTGCAGTTTTTCAGCTCTATGACCTCTAACAACATAAAAAATGCCATTTCTGAAGTGATCATGTTTAAAAACCAGTTTGACATTGATTGCATCTGTGTCTCATGTGGGTTTGTGATTGCTTAATGTCCTTGAGCACACACATATTTGTGTCCCTGAAACAGGAAGAAGAACAAAGCTTTTATTACCACAGTTTGTTTCAGTGAACATGGATGCTGAGTCGTGGTGTCACAGTGTGTTTCTTTCTGTGACTTTGCAGGCGCCTGCCCTGTCACATCAGTGATGTGTTCAAGTTCTGCTGGACTCTGTTTGTCTACACGAAAGGTACGAAGAAACAAAACATGCAGATCAGTGACTTAGGGCTCTGTAAATTTGTTTTTTCTGGCATTATTTATGTTTAAAGCAAATAAATGCCCTGAGGCAACTTTAAACTAATTTATTTTACACTCTAGATTTGATTAAGCTGGTTAAATTTTTAAACCATGCTCACGTTTTTCCTCAGTTGAGTCAAGAGCTCCACTAATTCTAATTCTTGTATTTCATCAGTTGCAGACCATTTGCAGTCTCAGTAGTTTTGATTGTGAAGCTATCCCTCCATGCTGCTTGATGTTTTTACAGTGTATTTTATCCTAAACCGTTCACAGCTGTGACAGGGCACCTAAAGGCCCAAAATTAGCTTCTCTCATTAAGATTATGCCAAAGTCAGATTTCTTTCATTTACCACTGGACATTTATCTATTAGTTTACAGATTGTGAGAGCTTTTGAACATTAAAGTTCATAAGCTCTCACTTTAGCAGCAAACTCAAAGACTGGTTAATGCTATTTTTAACAAACACTGAATGCTCTGAAAATAAGTGTCGTCACCATACGTGAACTCCAGAATCATTCAATAATTATTAAATTATTAATTATTACAATTACTCCCAGATTTCTGATTTTGACGACCATTTTAGTGGTCTCAGTGTTTTATAAAAAATGGTTTTACATAAACATCTGTGAATGAATCGATTTTGAATCAGATTTAATCCAAATCAAAACATGGCGTTGTGAATCAAGTCATTTCAGGAAAATAGTTGTAAGAGCCAGCTCTACCTTACTCTACTTAGTACAGATGTGTTTAATTTCTGGGAGTAAAATTATGGAATGCGCTTAGAGATGATTTGAAACTGTGTAGATCTTTGTTGAGTTGTAAAAAAAACTTTAAAGATGGAAAAATCAAGGAGTATAGGGGGAAATTACTGGTATGAATTAAGTTGGTCTATTCTGTTGTTTCTGTAGCTTTCTTGTTGGAATGTTTTGTTTGTTTTTGCATCGTTTATATTGAAATTTACTTTATACAGCAAATTTACTTTATGCATTGTGTAGGATAGGCAAATACAAGCTATTGCTTCAGCCTATTCCTTTTTCAGTTACAGAAAAAAACAAATAATGATCATTGTTAGGTTGCAATTATGTTTTTGACATTGTAACTGAAATAAAAGGTATTCATTCATTCATCTTAAAAGTTTCCTATGAAAATGAATCATTTCAATGTAAGTTCTTCACCTTACAGGTTAAATAAATGATTTCCAGTTGTAGCAGACTGACCTCTGAGTTTTGTGATGGGACGGTGGGTTTCTTTGTTTTTTGAAGGTAATTTCCGTATGATCGGTGACGACTTGGTGAACTCGTACCACCTGCTGCTCTGCTGCCTGGATTTGGTGTTTGGCAACGCTCTTCTGTGTGCAAACAGGAAGGACCTCATCAATCCAGCTTTTAAAGGTGAATTACAAAGTGAATATATCATATTTGGAAATACTGCTTTTGGCATTAAAACAGTTCATGTTAAGCTGTACTTTGTTTTGTTTATTATTAAGTTGTTTTTGCCATTAAAAAATATTCTTCATAGCATGTTTATCAGAACATTTTCAACTCACAATTAAGCTAGCTTTTTGGTGTGTGTTCCCACCATGGTTTTAATCACACACGCGTGCTACCACAGGTCTTCCCCCTCTGTATCGTGCTGATGGCCACGTCTCCCCAGACGAGCCTCCTCCTTGTGTGCTGGAGAGGCTGTGCGAGCTGCACGACGGGCTGGTGGTGGAGGCTAAAGGCATCAAGCAGCACTACTTCAAGCCATACATACAGAAACTGTTTGAAAAACAGGTACACACACTTCTTCACACATGTGGAAAATCATTACCGTTTTCAACTGCCTTTTCTTTACCCTCTCCTGTCCTCCATTTATTCCTCTGTTCATGCACATGTTTGCAAACATTTTGTTCTTTCCAATAGTTAAAGATTTGAGTTTTATTTTCTCTTGTGAAGGAAGTTTCTTACTTTTCACCTTTCTCTTCCTTTGTAAACCCATGTTTGCTCTCCCGTCTTCGCACCATCCAGATCCTGAAAGGTAACGAGGAGCATCTGACTGAAATGTTGGATCCTCACAACTTCATCGATAACAAGTAAGTAGAAAAGCACAGCGGTGAGTAGTCTCTGTTAGAGGATGCCTGTTTCCTGTCCTGTGTCTGTGTGTCCGCCACTTTGTCAGTTTGTGTATTTGTAGAGGTTAGACATTCAATATTTGATCATTAACTGTATTTCTGTTTGTCTGTGTGTGTGTGTCCACAGTAAGGCCATAAACAGGGAGTATGAAGAGTACGTGCTGACAGTGGGAGACTTTGATGAGCGAGTGTTTCTGGAAGCTGATGCTGATGAGGAAATCGGAACTCCGAGGAAAATGACTCGGGAACGGGCTGCCGGCCGTGCGGCTGCTCAGAACCAGCTGCAGCAACATGTGGAAAAAGTAAACACACTTCTTCTCGGCGTCTCTGCAAAAAAGAATATGATGTCCGCTGACAATTAATAACAACTCTCATGCAACAATAAAACGCAACAGCTGTGATAGTCCATTGGAAGTATTTCTTCTGAACATTTCTTATTCTCGCAAAGAACACTTGATAATATGGGTAAACATTGCCCGCATATACGATGCTTGAACAATATTTGCACAAGCAGAACAGCGACCACAGAGGTTGTGAATCATCAGTGTTTGTTTTTCATCTTCTAGCTTTAGTAGAATTTGTTAGGCTAACTTGCTTCCTTTTGGACACTGTGTATCCTTATTAGCTAGTTTGAAAGTGTGTTTTAGCTGCAAATTTGCTTAAATTATTTTGTATTTAACGTAGAGAAGCTTAACTTGCAGCGCCGCCAGGCTTCAGTGGTCACAATAATAATGGCGTCCATAGTGATTAAACTAGGCAATGGTGAATTTGTGAAAAACATGACTTTATTGCAAGTACTATAGAGACCCCCCAAAATTTTATACATTGTGTGCCTAGGGGAGCTCATGTGGCATTCAGGGGAGCTGTAGCTCTGAATGCAGGGGTGAATCCAGTAACATGTATTGGCATCATGTATGTGGAGCCGACTGGTTTGCAGAATTGTTGCGATGCCATTATGAAGCAGATTTCCATCATTTTGTAATTGTAGTTGTTATTGAGGAGTTCTGTGAGTGCTCTGTAAGTCTTGAATCAACAAATGCTTCATGCCTCGCTCTGTTTCTCTATGCAGTCTGGCTCTCTCGCCCCGTCCACTCCTCTGACAGGCCGGGTGTACCTGAAGGAGAAAGACCTGCTCGTCACACCCGTTTCCTCGGCAACGCAGAGCGTCAGCCGACTGCAAAGCATGGTGGCGGGTTTAAGGACGGCCCCCAGTGAACAGCTGGCACAGATTTTTAAGTCAGTTTCACTGTCGGTTTCTCTTTTCTTTTTTTTCTCTGCCCTTTTATTTATTTTTATTTTATTTATTTATTATTTTTGAGGGCAGCACCAGCAACATTGAGGTCAGATGAGAGCAACATAATAGGTAAAATGAATATAATATATATAAACAAAGAAGGAAAAGTAGTAGAATTTATTACAAAAGAAAGACAAAAATATTTTACACGATTCATGAAGAAATTTGGTTCTAATCGTTAGTTTCTGTTTTATTGGAGGAAAAAAATAATGTTTTAATCCAGTGGACAAATTTATCAAATATATCCCATCTGGTAATTGTGCAGCCACATAAAGCTGCTTTAGTTAAGCCTTTGAAGTAACTTTATTTTGCTTTTTGCTAAAGTTATCTTTATTTGAGGCAATAAAACCTTTAGATATCAAATATATCGCATTTCTATTAAAATGTAATGTTCCCCTTTGACTTGGTCCAGGTCCTGCACCAGAGATCCTACTGAGTCCATATTGACTCGACTAAAGACTTTGGGACAAACCTTCAAAGAACATTACATGAACGACTCTGAGGACACGCCTGGTTCTCATATAGGTACAACACACACACCGGGATTCACAGTTTCTGTGAGAAATCCAAACAGGAAGCAACAGGAACAGTACGATGAGAACTGGACGTTATTTTTCCACCAGAAGCTGCTTCATCTGATCACTGCATGGTCCTGCTGCACTAAACTGTAGATTCTTTTTGTCCATGTAACAAATGAATGTATCTGCATGTTTCAGACTTTGCAGAGAACCGTTTGAAGCTGGCAGAGATCCTCTACTATAAGATCCTGGAGAACGTCCTGGTTCAGGAGACCAAACGGCTGCAGGGCAGAGACATGAGTGTAAGCAGCATCTTCTCTTATTCCTCCATTGGCCAAAGATTACTGCTCACTTATGATAAAGACAAAGAAACCTCCCAGAAACTCACCAGGCACACTAAAGATTGATGGTAGAAATCAATTTTTTTTGGCCTGAGGTTTTTGTCAGAGCATATCTGAAATGGTAAAGTTTATGGGATGGTCCCAGTCCGCAGTGAGGGGTAACCACTGATAAAGCAAACCATAAACACAGCACTGGATTAGATATATCGGAGGAAATCCAGTCCGCTGCCACGGGGTGCATTCAGAGAAACTGTAGAGTTGAAGCTTTGATAGATTCTAAGCGGAGAAACTAGCAGAGGTTTATGCAGGACTGAGGGGCAGCCATCTGCCTCAGCCAGGTACATTTCTGCTGATCTGTGTTTCATATTAAACATTAAGTTTATAAAACGTATTTATAATAATAATTAATCAGTTTGGAATTAACTCTTTGTGCTTATTCAGTGGAGAAATATTAGCAGCTATTCAGCAGATATTCTATACATGTTAGACACTATAAGAGTTAAAGAATGCTCTTTATTTTTCTTTGTTTATCATCAGTAGAAATCCAGTCTTGTTTACTTTGTCAAATACATTTTGCATCCCTTGTTTTCTGTCTTGTATAAAAATGTTTTTTGTACTCAGTGAATTAGAATGTGCATGTTTGTGTGTGCCGGCAGGTTCTGCTTGAGCAGGACATTTTCCACTGCTCCCTGATGGCGTGTTGTCTGGAGGTGGTGCTGTTTTCCTACAGCTCCCAGAGGACCTTCCCATGGATCATAAACATCTTTAAACTGGCGCCATTTTACTTCTTTAAGGTAACTGTAACCCAGAACACACACTTTGCTATAAATGCAAATATCAGTCATTGTTTTTCAGTTTCCAACTTCAAAGCATATTTAGACAAGTCCTGTGTATTTTTGTTTGCACTTGCTTGCAGGTGATTGAGGTGTTCATCCGCTCGGAGGAAGGCCTCTCTAGAGACATGGTGAAGCATCTGAACTCAATCGAAGAGGAGGTTCTGGAGAGCAGAGCGTGGACATCGGGCTCTGCACTGTGGAGCGCTTTGGAGGCTGCTGGGAATAAAGTCCCAACAGTGGAAGAGGTCGGGATCACACACATGGAAAAATGCATTCAGACATTTTAACATTTGTTAATGAAGACTTCTGGTGAAGATCTGGAAGATATAAGTAGTATTTTTAAGTATTTTTAATGCAGGTAATGAATGAATTTATGAGCTCAACAATATCTTTGTCCAGCTTCAACCATTTTTTTTATAAAGACAACAACAAATTAGAAAAACAATAATTCTTCTTGAAAACTATCAGAAAAATGCAAACGTTACTTTTACTCTGATTAAACAGGGGTCACTTATAAACAAAACCTTGATTTTCTTAAAATCCCTATTTTATTCTGCTTGTTCAGTTGTGTGATATGTGGTTTTATCAATAATTTTTTCACTAAATTTCCACTACATGGGTGGAAATTTAGATAAAAAAGGAAAATCCAGTAGAAGTATGGGTGACTGTGTCAGGCTAGCAGATGTGAGGAACAGCATCTGTACCCAGGCTTATCTTCATTTTTTCCTAACTCTCTGCAGGTGAACTTTTCCTCCAGCCTTGACACAGGTTCTGGTTCCTCAAATGGAGCCCAGTCTCACCTGCCACTGGTGGCCCACTCCCCCATCATACACCCTCGCATCAGGGAGTTCAGATCAGGCCTGGGAAGCGCTCGTAAAGGTGGGTGTCATAAGTTGGCGCCGTTGTTTTTGAAGCTCATTTGTGAAGTTACAGAAGAAATCAAGTATTTCTGAATCTGAAGTAAACTTCATCACCTTTTCTTTTTTGCTTTTCTCCCCCTCAACTCCTGCAGAGGTGCCGCCGTCTCCACTCTCCGTCCATGACAGGTACAGCTCCCCTGCAGCTGGCAGTGCCAAACGCCGTCTCTTTGGTGATGACCCTCCGGCTCCGTCTGAAGGCCTGAGCCTCTGTGGGAGTGCAGTGTCTTCTCCAGCCAAGAGGCTGACGTTTGGCTCGAGCGGCAGCACTCTGAAGATCGGAGGCCAGGGAACCTCGGCTACAGTCCTGAGTATCCCACTGCAAGGTTTGACTCCTTTACATCTGCTTACTTACTCCATGGCTTCTTAGCAGTGATACAAATAAACAGAAAAACATTTTTAAGACGCCTTTTGAGATTTTCCCCGCACTGATTTTATTAAACGAAATTTCAGCTGTGAACTATAATAAGTTTTTTTTCTTTTATTAGCTATTTTTACCCTACAGGATTGTAAGAACCTATTAGTTTAAACAAAAAAGACAATTTAAATGGAAATTGGTCCACTTGAAGTCATGAAACCTAAAATCCACAAAAAAAAGTTACATTTTCTCCTTCAGAAGCTACCGCTCCATATCTACACATTGCGGATGTTAGGCAGCCAGACATGTCAGACCATGAAGCAGTAGCTGTCTTTTTATGTACTAGAAGTATAAACCACTCGCAGTTTCTTATTGATTATTGTGTCTATGTGCATATCTGCAGGTTTAACTAATGACGGCACTATAACACTAATCCCAGTACAACAGTGCAGCGACTCCGGCGTTGTCACAGCTCAGTTCCTTCTGACCGCCTCTCCGAGTCGGCCCACTGCTGTTGCCTCCACTTCTGAACCCCAGGCAGCGATTGGCCGACCACGGCGCACCGGGTCACTGGCTCTGTTCTTCAGAAAGGTAGGAGCTGGAAAACATGTTTGCAAACATGTTCCTTTTATTCCCTGATTGAGAGTTTGGTCCGACGCGAGCTGAAATCCAGCAGGTTTTTAGTGTTTTTCTGTTTCAACATACTTATTTGAGTCAGGCGTGTTGGAGCAGGGATACATGTAAAACCTGCTGGGTTTCATCCCTCATAGGACTAGATTGCCGTTTCCTGTTGTATATGATTGATGTAGACAATTCAATGTGCATAGCAAAGTATTTTCCTTAAATGAGACAATTTTTCAAACACTCCTGCTTGTACATGCTTTTTGCTTCTGAATTAATGAAGTGTTTATGGACACAGTTTATGTCATAATTTGTGACTCATCTGTCTGCAGGTGTATCATCTGGCCAGTGTGCGTCTGAGGGATTTGTGCCTGAAGTTGGACATCTCTTCAGAGCTGCGAGGGAAGATCTGGACATGTTTTGAGCACTCTCTGGTCCACAGCACCAACCTGATGAAGGACCGGCACCTGGACCAGCTGCTGCTGTGCAGCATTTACATCATATCCAAAGTGAGTCACCTTTTAATTAAGAAAGGGCTTAACAGCTGTTTTCAGACTGCAGGGACTGTGTGACCTGGTAAAGTGTGTCTGTAAAAGGAAAATGGGCTCTGACTTCTGCTCTGATCATGATCTTAGAGGCTCTTTTGCTTTTGTTTCAACAGAATGTTATTTCCTGAAATACTTCAACTTCATATTTGAGGAAAGGCACAATTTATTAAGGCAACTGTTTATTGGTTTCAGTCAGTTTCAGACCCACTCACACTTTCTTCAGATCATTACGACGATGTTAAGTCTGAGAACTGGAGCTCCAGTTCCTGCATAAATTCTAACTCTCTGCACATTTGACTTCTATCCTTGTAGATCACTAAAGAGGTTCACACCTTCCAGGACATCATGAAGTGTTACCGCAGCCAACCTCAAGCCAATAGTCATGTAAGACATGCACACTCAGATGCACACTCACTCTCAAAATACAAACTACCGAACATTCAGAGTTAGAAAAGTTGTATCTGGTGAAGTTTACACTGTATGTGTGTGGACGTGTGTGTTTGCAGGTGTATCGCAGCGTCTTATTGCGTCGCACTCCCAAAGAGCAGCCAGCCGATGAAAACATGGAGGTGGACTCTGTGTCGGGGGGAGAGTGTAAGCTCCTGCACAGATTAGAAACACTTTATAACATTAGTAAAACATCATTTTTCATAAGCTGGAAGAATTTTAACCCAGTCCAGAACTTCATAGTCTCATTTTTTTATCTTTTTTTCTGTTTAGAAAAAAAGATTGACTTTGTTGAGATGGTCACAGCTCAGTCAGTCAGTATCACTTTAATTATGATCATTTGGAAGTAATGTAGATGAAAGTCAAACAATCAAAACATGAAAAACTAAAGTTTGGTTTAACTTTTTGGAATTGCGATCTTTAGAAGAGGAAAAGTTTCTAAGTTTTATATCAAATTTTTATTTTATATATTTTTTTTATTCTAAAAGTTAATTCTACTCCTTTGGCTTTATTTTTTTAACCAGTCGCTTTTAGACAAGGGAAGTTTATTTGTATAGCTCATTTCATGTACAAGAACATTCAAAGTGTTTTACATAAAACATGAAAAAAGCAGAGCAAAAAAATAAACCATAGGTCATTTAAATTCAAAAGCAAGAGAAAAGGAGAAGGATGGGCAACAGATTTTAAAACATAATCAAGTTCAGAAATTCATTTAAGGAAACCATGCAGATTCAGATTGTTAAATATAACTATGTGAATGCAGCAGAGACCTGGATTTAAATAAACTGAATGTTTCTGCAGATCTGAGGCTTTCTGGGAATTCTTTATAGACATGTGAAGCATAGAAGTTGAATGCAGTTTCTTCATGTCTGGTTCTGACTCTAGGAACTGACAGAGACCAGATCCAGATGACCTGAGGGGTCTGGTACTGGGTCAAGAGGTCACTGATGCATTTTGCTTATAAACCATTCAGAACTTTATAAACCATCAGCAGAACTTTAAAGTCTCTCCTCTGACAGACAGGCAGCCAATGTAAAGACCTCAGAACTGGACTGATGTGGTCCACTTAGTGAGGACTGGAGCAGCAGAGTTCTGAATAAGCTGCTGGTGTAAATGCAGGACGTGGTCACACAAGCCTGCTGTGTTTATTTGAAATAGTTAAAATTAAAGTCATGTGAATGCTGTGGCTTTAATTTATTTTTTCAATTTTATAATTTATTTATTAATTTTTTTTTAATTTACTTGATAAAGATGTTTGTTTATACATTTATTTTGTTTGCTTAATATTAAATTCTTATCAGCTGAATCATGGTTTCTAGTTGAGGTCAAGCCAAACTGACATTATCTAAGATGAGAAAAGAGTTCATCCTACTCTGTGTGTTTCCTCAGCTGCAGAGAAAACCAGTCAGCCTCCTGGAGACACCAATCCTGACCAATCAGGAGACGAGGAACGTGGCGACCTCATCCAGTTTTACAACACTCTGTACGTCCTGAAGATGAAGAGCTTTGCACTGCGATACGCCACCCAGGATAACCGGGTACGCCTGCTCAGCGTGTCTGTGCTTTAACAGCTGTTGGTGGCTGGATTTAATGAAAGGTGACGTGACGTGACTGTGTTGGCTCCTCCAGGCGGACGCTCCTCCTCTCTCGCCGTTTCCGTCGGTACGAGCTCAGCCGCTCTCTCCTCGCCGTGTCTCCCAGAGACACTCGCTGTACGTTTCCCCTCATAAGAACTCTGCAGGCTGCCTCACTCCAAACTCCTACACTTACAGGATCAACAGCAGCCCGTCCAAGGCAAGAACACACACACACACATTCACTTGCACATGGAGGCCTGCAATCAGACACTATTTTCTGAAGACGAGGTGTGTCATGACCTAGCAAGTGCTACCGTAGCTGCTGCAGTTAAGACTTTTTTAATAGTTTGGTAACATTAAGCAAACAAACTGATTCATAGTGAAATGAAAACAATTTCTTAACTTTCTCAAATCTCTAGGTCGTTTGATTTATTTACAGTATTTAAAAATGTTTTTTGATTCATTAGCTGGTTTTTGCTTTTGGCCTTACTCTTGTAGAGCTGTTATCGGGCGATTCTTAGCAAGCACTAAGAAAACAAATTGCAAACCATTAACTTTTTACTTTGCTTTCTTTTCATGTACAAAGTTAAGTGTATGACAGCAGGAAATCTTTGCTATGAGTGAATTGTTTCACTCCAGTAGGGTAACATTAGAAAGCACCATCACAACCTGGTTGCAAATTGCTGTGTGATAGTTGATAAATATTAGGGATGGGCATTGGATTAAATTGTTTTAAACAATAATCAGGAGAATTAACGATCAATATTTTTTTATTAAAATTCAATATTTACAGCCTGAATTTAAATGAAGTGGAAATCGAAAAAACCTAGTACGTTTCCTCATTTAGAGTTTTATCACAAGATAAACAACACTTGTGGCAGTAAAATGGGATCCATTCAATGATCATACTAGAATATACTGTATATGGTTACATACAACTTTGGCCCCAGTCTAAAGATGCATTTGATTGATCGATTAATGAATAATGTAAACGATTAAAATCTTGACGATAGATCAGTCAATCTTTGATTAATTAAACCCCATCCCTAAAAAATACAAAAAAAAATCTTTTGCTTTTTAGTATATTTCTAATTCAGTAAAGAGAAATCTGCTTTAACTAATGTGAAAGTATGGAGAAAATGTTCTTTCTGGAAGTACCAACATACCAACATACAGTATGTATTATTATTTATATTTTAAGAAGCCAAGTTCCCTAAAGCTGCTGTTTACCAAAAGTCCTTAAAATTATTGTCATTTAAAAAGAGGGATGGTTTGTCCTTGGAGAATTTTACAGTGTTGTGTTGAGCTTTAATGATGGAAAATGACGAATACTTGGCCATGAATTCAGTTTCAGAACTATTGCTACCTAAACTCCTCCAGAAAAGCATCATTCTCACAGAACTGCACTCATAGCCTCAGAGAAAAAGGAAAGAAATCTACCTTGCTAGAATTTGAGTGTTTCTGCCACATTAGACTGTTCATCTGGAAATAGACAAAAACGAAGAAGCCTGACCCTCAAAACAGCGCTACCCATGAATCCCAGCTTAATGAAGGGAAACAAACCTATTAGATAAGATCTGGGATTTCTTTGAAATCTTGAACTTTTGTTGGTTTGTTCTTTGTCACAAGAAATAAATTAATCACTCTCATTTTCTCTTTCTCTGCTGCTTTTACGCAGGAACTGTCAGACATCAACCGGATGATCCGGCAGGGCTGTGTGAGCAGGAAGAGGGCCTTCACCATGGAAGGAGACGTAATGATGTCATCAGCGTGCGACTCGCCCAGTAAGAGGGCGTGTCCAGAGAACGGCAGCAGCCCCGACGTGCTGCTGAAGCGTCTGCAGGACGTCGTGTCGGAGCGGCAGAGTCACTGATGAGCGAACCAAAGGACAAAAAGTAAAAGCTGAGATACTGCAGAGAGGAAACTCAGTACTGGACCGTTCCTCAGGCTACTGGTGGAGAAATATGTGTGCAGTTGTTACCCCCCAAGTTCTGTCAGTTTGTGTTTTTGTTATGACCACAGGTTCATACAGGCTGTGCAGTTTGGTTTTATCCAGCGGCATTTTAATTCTAACTTTATTTTCATGAACCCAAAGTTAATTGAAACATCCAAAATGTGATATTTGGGCCACATGCAGACTGAAGATGTCCACCAAAACAATTTTATCGGTCTTACCTCCTCTCTTAAAACAGATAATGTTCTGTTTGTTTATTTTTTGCTGGAGCAGACTGATGGTGTAGCGTATCTGTCTCTGTCCACTAGAGGTTTCATGTTTAGCTCCTCTAACTGCCCCAGTTTTGACTTCCTGTTGGATCACTCTACATTTGGTCTGTCTTGTATTATAATTGCACTGTAGTGCATTACCAGTGTTACAGCGCGTTACACAAGCTGCATTTTCCCAGGAGGTTCAGAGCCGATACAACATGATACAACATAAAACATGATAAATGTTGTAAATGTTCTCCTTCTGTTCAGCATCTTACCAGCAACACGTCCTGAACTGGCGTCTTCTGTTATGCATCTTCTTATCAGCTGAAACCACATTTAATGATGACTTGGAAAATAATATTAAGAAAACAATAAGTCAAAGTTGCAGAAAGAAAATATTCAAATATCCAAGTCAGTTAAGTAAGATTTTAAAGAACTGAATGTTGAATATTTGAACTCTAAATTTGTTTATAGTTTCCTTGAATATAATTTCTTCCAGTAAGGGAATATTTTCTGATTTTACTGTTTTTACTGTTTTTATTTTATGTGGTTTTTGGTTGTTGAAGCGTTTAATGTTTTGTAATGCTGTTAGTAGCAGCCGTTATGCTAACAATGCATGCTCAGTTAAAGCTGCATTTTTGCACCATGTATGTGTAGTATCTACACTCGTTTTACTGAATTTAACATTTTACAGAAGTTTTTTGTCATTTCTATAACAGTACTGATAGAAACTAATGTTTGTAACTTTAACATTTAATATTTTCAGTTTGTTTCATACCTTGTTAAGTAGAATCAGAAACAAAAAACTTTGTAAAACAGGAATTTAAAAAGTGGGTATAATACAATAATGGCTCAGACTCTTTCTAATGACTCTTTAATCAGTTTCAAGGATGCTTTTATTTTCTACAAAATGTTAAATTATGTAAAATAAAAAGTACCTTATGGCAGTGGTTATTCATTTATTTAGCATGTTTCATTACATGTAACACAATGTGCTTTACGTTACATATTCCTTGACATACATTTATACAAACACACAAGCAGACACACTCACACAAGTATTAGAAAACACACATAAATACCAGTATAATTAGTGAGTATAACAAACAGACACAACAATGTTAAGAAAAAGCTTGTGAGACTACTAAGTTATTTAGTGTGGTTTAAATGTAGACACTTATTTCAGGTCAGCAGGCAGGTTGTTGTGGAGAACCACAGTATCTGAACCTTCCACTGGATCTGGTTCTGCAGCTCCGGGTCTTCTCATTATCTCATTTCTTGTGGTTTTACACACAAGTTTACACTTAAATGTGGACGAAGGATATGTCCTGCCTGGTCTCATAATGAATTATGAAATAGAAAAATTTGGATGCACACAAATTGTGCATGTTTGTCTTTTCATTCACTAGACAGTCTTTCACCAGGGCTTTAACCAGCAGCCATGGAGGAGGCAGGGGTGGGCTCAGGGGGGGACTCTGAATGAAATTCGATTGAATCTGCTGCTGTCTTCACATCTGTCTATGTGAGTGAGAATTCACACTCATTCTGCTAGTAGGTAGAAGTCATCAGTCAACAAGAAGAGAATTACTGAGCCCATTGGTCAAATTCATCAGGAAAAAAATACTCATGGCTACAGATTACTAATGCAGGGAGACCAACTTGATCAATGTCCATGTAGGCCTGATTTCATCAGCTAAGGACCTGTGGGAGCAGTGGCCTGCATATTTCAGATGTTCCCCTACTGCAGCACACCTTGTTAAAGAGGCTGCTGCAGAACCAACCAGCAAGCAGCTGGGAAATCCTTCTCATATGAGCCTGGTGTGTTGCAGCAGAGTTAAAATCTGCAAGAGCAGCTTCATTATGGAAAACTTACCACACAGGCTTCAGGTAACAACAAAGGGTAAAGATTAACACATGAAGACCAATGCATTAATGATGCACTGAATTTAATATGAGAATTAGAATATACAGCACTACACAGGATACTGGCGTTTCAGTGACTCGTCACATTTTCATTGAATTGACTTTACAATCTTGTCATTAAACTGTAATCCAGAATGTAGTAAAGCATTACTTTTTCGAAAAGAGCAAAAGTACATTTAGTAGAGAAATAATTCAATGATTTAAGGTCTGAAAGTTCTATGCTGTATTGACCTTTACAAGACTTCCTTCATTCAGATTCTGTTCTGTAAAGGAAGATTATTTATATATTTTCTGGCAAAAAAAGGGATACTCATGCTCTCTGAACCAGATGTTCCACTAATGTGTTATTTTTCGCTCTACCAGCATTGTTAATAAAGTATAAACATGAAGAGCATCAAGTTAACGTCATTGTCATGTTGCAAGATTTTATTTTTGTCTACTGTTGCATTTTCCATCAGCTTGTGCTTTTTTTTGGCTTTTTTTTAATTGAAAGTTGGGGAGCCTGTGCTTTTCAACTTTTTTAATAACATCCAGTAATTTTTTGGACCAGAGTTACAGACTTTGTCAGCTGCTGACCAAATCTGCTAAATTAGTGTTTTTGTTCAAATATTTTAATCAGTCTTCAATGTCATTCTTCACGTGCACTCATTTTTAGAAAGCATTGAGTTGCTCTTTTGATCCCTGCCACGTCACATTCAAATTAAAAAAGGAGATGTTCACATATGAAAAACCTGCAGCAGCTTCTTGGAGGAATAACAGAGACGCCAAGATGTTCCACATTCTCATGAATACAGTCCTTTCACATCCTGTTAAACCCGATACAATGGCCTGATCTAAAATTAGCCTGACTAAGGATTTGGGACAGCTTTACCACGAGCTGCCAGGGAGCCTCTGAGTGTTTTTCTTCACTGCAGCGACTGACGAGCTCGAGCTCACCTGACCTTAAATCTGCTCAAGGTGAGCAGTGATGACTCACCTGAGGTTCCAGCACGCATCCAGCCAGCGTGACTCGGGATTATTCAGCGTTTCACAAGCTACACGGACGCTTTCCCACCAACGGATGGAGTTTTCTTTCTGTGGGATGGAGACAGAGTAGTGAATTAAATATTTGTAAGCTCAGAGAATCTGTGCTGCTTAATGTTTTCACCTGCGTTCATGTTCTCTTCTAGCTTCTTTCTTCATTCTTCGCTGGGTTAAATTAGTGCTCATTCACAGCCGAACAGCTCCTCTCAGAGCTGCTGTTTTCCCAAACACACAAGTTTAATTTTGTTCCACACCGAGCTGACCTACAGAGAAGTGCATCAACTACTGTACAATAGATCATTTGAGTCCATAAGACTTTATTTAGAAAAAACAGGTCATCATTTTTCCCCATCTGCGCATCTGCCGCGCTCAGGATGGCACTGGAATCTGTGAAAGCAGAAAAGTCTGTCTGTTTCAGCAGTTTTTCCAGTTCCTCCTAGTAGATCCCCAGATGTTCACATGCCAGGTGGGTGGGGTGGGTTATTGTTGAGGAGCAGCAGCTCTCATCAGCCAAACTCCAAAGGAGCAGAAGAGCATTGGCAACAATGGAAGCCGAGAAGCTTCTGATCTTGTGAGAACCAGTGATCTCCAGAGGAAAACCAGCTCCTCCACTTTCTGACTGATCTTAGAGATGAAATAACTTCCCTGCAGGGAGAGCTCGTCTTATATTTGTGATCTAGTTTCTTCACTCATCTCTTAAAGATTCATGGCCACATGTGAGTGTGGGAAGTAGAACAGCTGGTAAAATGCTGATCTGAATTCCAGCTGCATCACACAGCCAAACAATGCAAGCAGCTCCTGCACTGTTACCAGCAGAGCAACATCTGTACCGTCCTCACAGCTGTGCTTTGGCTTTTCACATGACTGGTGATGTCAGCAGCCATGGTTAAGTCCTGTGGTCAAACTGAACAGGTCTGACTTGTTGCTGACCATGAGAGCAACTCTCACTTTTGAGTGAAGAGGGTCCATCAACATAGACTAATACTCACTAAAAACCTCTCACAGTGTCCCATGGGACCCCTGTCATATATACACAGTAAGATGTCATTCATAGGTGTTAATTTCAAATGAATGAGAATGGTGTTTCTTTTCATTCATTAGTAATATCAATGGGTACTTCTACTTACTTCATTAAAATTCTGACCAAATAGGATAAGCACTCTGTAAATAACAATAACTATGTCCCTAACTAAGAATATAGAAATACTTCCTGCAGATGTTCAGAGTCCAAAGAAGACTTTTTTATATGCCCCTTTTAATACAAATATCTTTACCTTTTCACAAATTACATATTCAGAAGATTTCTACTTTAATCTTAAACCATTTGATGCAAGTTATTAGTTTTTCTTTTATTTTTCATCCCTGTACATTTTGACAACATCAAGATTCATATCAGTTTATACTGACAGCACAGTAGTATTTAGAAATGAAGATAGTTGATGCAGCCAAGTGGCACACAACAACATATATAACATATGAACCAAATGAAACAGGAAAAGAGAGATGTAGACCATATATCTCTGAGCAGCAACTTATTCCTCCTGTGTGTGCTTATGCAGGTGAACTGTTTGATATCGCTTGCTGTGAGAACATTTTGTGGGAAATGTGTTATGTCAGTGTTAATTATTTTCATAACATCACTCTCACATATATTTGAAAGTGGATTTTGATATTCTTGAAATGATATTAAGGTGTGAACTTCCACTTTTGATTTAATTTGTGGAGCATCTGATCTTTTGAGGTGCTGGAGAAACTGTTCTCCATCCATCATCATTTTATCTCATATAACAATACATGATGCATGTCATCCAATCACATTTTCAAAGTGCCTCATCTTTTAC
>JAVQJG010228862.1:0-12327 GCA_036024015.1 Craterocephalus amniculus
GCACCATGTCTGCAGGGTAGCACCATGTCTGCAGGGTAGCACCAGGTCTGCAGGGTAGCACCAGGTCTGCAGGGTAGCACCAGGTCTGCAGGAAAGCACCTACCTTGGATGGAGATTTAGATCTGATGGTGTTTTTCCTGCAGGCTCAGGACGCCTGTGGCCAGCTGGAGATCGACAACGCTCTGACCATGGTCCGAGATCTGGAGAAAGACATCCAGGAGGCCAAAATTTCTGCAGAAGAAGGAAAACTCAAACCGCTGCCAGGAGAGACGGTGAAGCATTCACACACCGGTCGACGTTCATCGTGATTAAACCGGTCTCTAACAGTTCCTTCCTGTCTGTCCCCAGCTGGACAAATGTTCCCAGGATCTGGGAATCAGCAGCAAGGCCGTGACATCAGGAATCGCCCAGCTGCTGAGTGAAGCCACCCAGGGAAACGAGAACTACATCGGTGGGTCACATCTTCAGGTTTAAAGCATTAACCTTCCTGTTTCTGGACCAAAAATAATTCTTTATTTTCTCACTTACTAATTAGGCTAAATTAGATAGAAGCATTTTGGAAAATACGTAAAATCAGACCCCTGAGACTTTTGACACACAGCAAGTTGTTGTTGACCCGTCAGCTGTTGCTTATTAACTTGCAGTATGGGAGACATCTAGTGACATACTTTGGAACAACACTGGCCTTAATGTAGACAGAATGAATGATTTTGACATTTTTAAATACTCCTTGTTAAAGGAGAAGTTCGGTATTTTGCAACCTGGACCTATTTTCTAGCATGAAATACGACCATTTACTCACCCAGACAGTTTTGGTGTAACTCGAATTCCTTCAGGAGATATTTAAATCCACTGGCGATCAGCATACATCCAATATTACGGGACTCTAAATACGGCAATTTCTGCCACAAAACTCCTTCATTTCACCAATGTGTTGTGATGAATCACTGGTCTGATCCCCCTGTGAACTCAAAGCAGCTTGGAGTTGCATTTTTGTGGCGATCCGTCGTTATTTACAGCCATTACAGGCACTGTGATGCAACGTGTTGACGTCTTCGAAGTCCTTACTCAGGTTATTTATGTAGCAAGCATCCACAGCGCTACTAGTCATTTTGCCTTCATTGTGATTGACGGTCCGTATCGCTCGCGTGTACAGTATAATACACACTAGCATATACGGCGGAGACGGCCAGGGAAGAGAAACAAGGAAAAAAGAGAACTTGGCCGAACCCGAGGTAAAACACGGGTGAATATCAGAGTTTATTTCCAGAGGTGGAGGGAGCTACGTGATCTGAAAGGGTTTAAAACCGATGCCGAGTTGGCCGTGTTGTGTTGTGTATACTGTTTGCTCCACGCCACGCGTACGCCGCAGGGAGGAGGTGGGGGGATGGAGATAGAGGCAGGACTTGAGCGCAACAGGGAGGGGGGGGGAGCGACATGAGACTTTTCTGTTCGACATTTCAAGCTGAGTCTGCTTTCTTCTGGACTGCAGCTTCAAGGAGGTTTCACTTTTAGAAAAGTTTTATTACTGTAAAATAAAAATGAATAAAACTGGAAAATAAAGATAAATGAATGAAAATGAAAACATTCTGGAATAACTGAAAAGTGCATCGATAACATTTTTAATAAATAGTGAAGAAGTGAAATAAATAGATGAATAAAATTGAGTAATGAACAAATAGATAAATTAAGTTAGAAATGAAGAAGGAAATTAATGAATGAGAAGAAAAAGCATATGAATGAATTAATGAAATTAATAAATAAGTAAAGTGCTAAAAATAAGTAAAGTGGTGCTAAAATCTGATTATTTTCTACTTTAGAATGAGACATCTGGAAGCTACTGAGAACCAGATGAAGCTTCATCTGATCTCCAGTAAATAAAGAAAAAGTAACAGGATTTTTGATAGTTTAAAACTAATTAGAACACAAATGAACCCTCACATGCCCTCTGGACATTTTTGTCCACTACCAAAAATTAAAAAAATCAACCTGGTCACCGGAGCTGACTTTTGGCGAAGAAGTGTCATCCTGTATGAAATTTCAAAAGCCCAACCTTCTAGAAAGTGGACAGAAAAGTCCCTATGAAGGGTCATACATGCACAACCATCCATGACTCGTCAAATTACAGCTCATTTCCTTAAAGTTCTATCGTCATACTTTCAGAAGCACGTCCCTATTCACCCTGATTTAATCTATTTAACTTTTATCACGCTGGATTAGGTATATCAGCCAGAGACACAGCCCAGACCCTGAAGTCGCTCGCCTCCGCGGCCAGAGGAGTCGCCGCCACCACTGAGGACCCAGCAGCTCGCAGAGCCGTGCTGGACTGTGCCGCCGATGTCATGGATAAGTCAGCCAACCTGATCGAAGAAACCAAACGCGCCATCGCTAAACCCGGAGATCCCGAGAGTCAGCAGAGACTGGCCCAGGTTAGATGATGGGTGTCAGGGGTGCTGAGGGCAGCTAGAGGCTCAGCTTTTACACCTTGTTTTAAATAATAATTTATTTTTATTAATTAACATCAAATTAGACAAGGACCAGTTCAGCAAACCAGTAGCTCCAGGAAGATTACAATGATGGATATCATTGTATCAAAGATGACTTTGTTATGAATTGGCGCTATACAAATAAAGTTAAATTGAATTGAATTGAATAATGTCTGTGTATGTGTTTGTAGGTGGCTAAGGCTGTGTCTCAGGCTTTGAACAGGTGTGTGAACTCCCTTCCTGGTCAGCGAGATGTGGACAATGCCATTCGGACGGTGGGCGAAGCCAGCAAGTCTCTGCTGGCTGATTCTGTGAGTGTGACTTCCTGTTTTCATACTCAGTAAAATCAATAAAGACATTTATTATTGCTTTATACGGCAGTCACAGGTTTCTGGGTTGGGCCGATGTTTTATCATTGCTCAACTCATCTTCTGATGCATATCGTTGGTTCCAACAACAATAATTTCAGATTTATCTTTATTTATTTACCCGAAGAAACTTCTGGAACACTTATTTATTTGGCAAGACAGGAACGTTAGGAACAGTAAGGAATTATGGAATTGATTGAGCCAGATATTTGGTCTGTTTCCATGATCTGAGCTAGTGGGAGCTAGTAGATGCTGAACAGCAGGGGGCCCAGCATGGAGCCTTGGAGAACTCCACATGTAGATGCTGAAGAGCAGGGGGCCCAGCATGGAGCCTTGGGGAACTCCACATGTAGATGCTGAAGAGCAGGGGCCCCAGCATGGAGCCTTGGGGAACTCCACATGTAGATGCTGAACAGCAGGGGGCCCAGCACGGAGCCTTGGGGAACTCCACATGTAGATGCTGAAGAGCAGGGGGCCCAGCATGGAGCCTTCGGGAACTCCACATGTAGATACTGAAGAGCAGGGGGCCCAGCATGGAGCCTTGGACAACTCCACATGTAGATGCTGAAGAGCAGGGGGCCCAGCACGGAGCCTTGGAGAACTCCACTGGTCATCTTTGATAAATTCCAAAGACAATTTCACTTGCATCTTTCATATAGCTGAATTTTTTTAAACATCTAGCTATTGATTTGACTGACACATTTGCACAGTTATTGTCTTTCTTTTTTAAAAAGATTGTTTAGTTTAATTCCTTCCAGCTCTTACTGTTCTCTCCCTATGTAGTTCCCATCCAGTGGGCGGAGCTTCCAGGAAGTTCAGGCGCAGCTCAACAAGGTTGCTGCCGGCCTGAACCAGTCAGCTAATGAGGTGGTTCAGTCATCCAGAGGGACGGGCCAGGACCTGGCCAGGGCCACCAGCAAGTTTGGACACGATTTCAGCAACTTCCTGGAGGCTGGTGTGGACATGGCCGGGACGTCACATGTCAGTATGACGAAGAAAACCTTAGCGTTAGAAGTTAAACATGCTCAGTTAGGTTAATATAATTAAAAGAGAAATAACCAGATATAGTCAGTTTGCAATGATAGGTAGTCCAAGAAGAGATTTGGCTTTTTAGTGGGGCTGGTGATTTGCTTTCCCCCCCAGTCCTTTTTAGGAGCTGATTTGATTTAAATAGAATTTTTTGATATTGCCAATTTTTATGATTTTTAGTTAGTTTTTTTAACCCTCGAACATGGCAGCAGCCATATATCCCAAAGAACTGCATGTGAGTCACATGTGAGTCAGTTTTTACGATTCATTCAGCAGGAGTGTGTCGGACCAGCTGGACGTGAAGCATTTATGCATCATTCTGCTGATGTAAGCCCCTGTACACAGTAGCCAGACCACTCTGCTCTTAAGGAGAAGTTAGTTTTTTTGCAATCTGGATCTGTTTTCTAACATGAAATACGATCATTCACTCACCCAGACAGATTTGCTGTAACTCAAACTCCTTCATCAGATATTTAGAACCAGTCAGGATCAGTGTAAATGGCAAATGTACTTTAATAGCACTTTTCTAGTTACATGACCAATGAAAGTGTTTTTACACAGTACGGCTGTGTCTCAATCAGTGCAGTTTCCTAAGTGCACTGTGTGCGTAGCGTTACCGTGCACTCCGTCTTCGGTGGCCAAATACTGACTGCTCTGAGCGCTACACCTACCGGAAGTGACGGACGCTTATCACCGATGTTGGGCACGCTGTTTTAAAAAAGTAATTGATTATAGTTACTGGTTACTTCTCCCTAAAAGTATCTGCATTAGTAACGGAGTTACAGCATCATAAAAATTATTAATTAGCTACTGTGAAAAGTAATTATTCCCTTACTTAAAAAAACAAAACAAAAACAAGATATGTGGCCTTTGATGTAACTAAGGTAACCCGAATAAAGCGTAACATCTGATTAATTAGTATAAATGGAATTTTGTATAATAAATAAATGAGAAAAATCTTTAGGAGACTAATCTCAGGCCTCCTCCTCGTGTGTGTGTGCTGTGCGATTGCGTATGTGTGCGCTGTGCGTGACTTACCCACATCCCCTGATGTTTTACTTTTCCGCCAATCCTCATCAAAGTGGGAAAAACGCGCTGCGCATTACAAACGGCTTCAGTGAGCAGAATCTTAATGCAACACCGTCTTCTGCAGAAAACTTCTGGCTGAAACATGAGATGCTGCTTTATTCTCAGCCAGCACCGCTCACACACAACATGCTTCTTCTGCTCCTGTTTATTCTTCATTCTCACCCATAAAGCAGCCTAAACGTCAGTAACTTCAGCATTTTAAAGACGGGCAGAGTAATTAGTTAGATTACCCGTTATTGAAAAAAGTTGCGTCGTTAATAATGCCGTTTATTCTAGCATGGTATTCCATCACGGCTTATCACCGCCCCCCTAAAACACGTTAGTCCGCATCCTACCAGAGCAGAGATCAGCAGTGACAAGTGATGAATGAGTTTCTATCCCTGCAATCAGACGTCCTATCATCCAACACCAACGCAGGATCCTCCTCATTTTGGCGGAAAATGAGCTGCTACATATTCCACATTACATCGGTATAATATGATATATATTTTTTCATTCTTTACAGCCTCCACTGCTGCTGGGGGCGCCACCGCTTCATAATTTGCCATTATTCAGCTCCTAAGATCTTCCTCTGATGCTGCCTCTTCCGCTACGTCAGCAAGATGACGTCCGTTTAGTGCACGTAGTGTGCTTCGTTCTGCGCTCGATTTTAGAGCATTTTTATGGCAGAACCCGGGAACTTTGCAGTGCACTGGATTTAAGTTGCAACCGCACTTACACTCAGAAGTAGTGCACTACGTAGTGCACGTGCACTGATTGAGACACGGCCTACATGTCTCATTCACCCATTCACACAGCAGCTATACTGATATATACTAGGTGCTAAGTTTATCGCCAGTCACACACATTCACAACCCCGAGATGTAATGTAAATGTAATGTGAAAATACTTTATTGCTTCCAGAGGGAATATAAAAGAATATAAAAATAAAAATTTGAGGAAAAGAATTCGGACAAAAACATTGATTTAAAAATTTTGAAACAAAAAAATTTGCGATATCTGTGTGGATAGATTTTATCCCCAGCCAACTATTCCTCAGGTGTTTGATGTTATCTGGAAGCAAAAGAAGCTGATCTGAGATCAAACTGCTATTCTGTCCATCTCCTGCAGTCTAAAGAGGGCCAGACTCAGGTGGTGTCCAACCTGAAGACCATCTCCATGTCATCAAGCAAGCTGCTGCTGGCAGCTAAAGCTCTGTCCACTGATCCCAGCTCCCCCAACCTCAAGAACCAGTTGGCAGCAGCAGCTCGGTAAGAAGTACTGCCCATGCTCTGCTTCTCATTCTCCGTTTGTTTCCATCAGTTTTAACTTTCCGATCTTTGTTTCCAGGTCAGTTACAGACAGCATCAACCAACTCATCACCATGTGCACGCAGCAGGCTCCGGGTCAGAAGGAGTGCGATAACGCTCTCAGAGAGCTGGAGGTAAGAATCGACAATGTCCCAGTACGAGTTCCTGATTGGAGAAAGTTATACAGCACTAACATTTAAATTAAACTGATGCAACGATTTATAAATCTCATCAACTCATTTTATTCCCAACGTAAACGTATTAAATTCCCAGTACAACGTAAACATCATGTTTTATTCCCAGTAGAAGGTAAACATCTGTCATGTGACTTTTGTCTGTTCAGTCAGTCAAAGGGATGCTGGAAAACCCAACGGAAGCGGTCAGCGAACTTTCCTTCTTTGAGACCATTGACAGCGTCATGGAGAACACAAAGGTACCACATCCCTCCGCAGCTTTTTACGTCTTGGCCTCCATCTGAGGCTTTGAGACGTTTCCTCCTGACAGCGTTTTTCTGGAAGCTTTTCTGACCCAGTCAGCTGTTATACAGAGCTTCTCTGTTCTGGTATTTCAGAAGTGTCTTTCTAGATGTCCCAGGGGACTTTACAGCAGAGCTAGTAGGGCATTAACGGGCGGGGGGGGGGGGCAGGCAGCATTGTTTTCTCCTGCCTGACTGTCTCTGGACCCGCAGGTTTTGGGCGAATCCATGGCTGGAATCTCTCAGAACGCCAAAAACTCCAACCTGCCGGAGTTCGGGAATTCAGTCAGCACCGCGTCCAAAGCTCTGTGCGGCCTCACTGAAGCGGCGGCTCAGGTAAAAGCTCGCTCAGGTAAGCTGTGATGTATGACTGTCGGCGTGCTGACCGGGCATCTCTGCAGGGGGCGTATCTGGTGGGAGTTTCGGATCCCAACAGTTCGGCGGGTCAGAAGGGGCTGGTGGATCCCACCCAGTTCGCCCGAGCTAACCAGTCCATCCAGATGGCCTGCCAGAACCTGGTGGACCCCGCTTGCACGCAGTCTCAGGTACGGCTCCGTTTACCTGGTCTTCTTTGTCCCGGTTAGTTGGTTGGTGACGTGCTAACTGTCCTGCTGTCCAGGTGCTCTCGGCGGCCACAATTGTGGCCAAGCACACCTCGGCCCTGTGCAACGCCTGCCGCCTGGCCTCCTCCAAGACCCCCAACCCGGTCGCCAAGAGGCAGTTTGTCCAGTCGGCCAAGGAGGTGGCCAACACAACCGCAAACCTGGTCAAGTCCATCAAGGTGCGTCCACATGTCGGTCACGGCCTTCCGGCTGCCTTGTAAGTGCCAGAGAGTCGCTGATGTAATGGCCGGATGGTCCCGCTGCCCAACCTCTACCAAAATACACCCAAAGCAGTCGTGAAAGTAGTCGTTTCTGGAACGTATGAGTTCTTGGTTCTTCATTTACGGCAAACTCCATGAGGCCGGTCTGTCTGGAAAGAAGGCGGCTGTTTTAATCTTTTTAATGTTTAAAAACATGAAATGTTTAATGTTTAAAAACATTAAAATAGCAGCTTTTTGTTTGAAATAAGCAAATAAATCTGCCAGTGGAACAAGTGGAAATTCGCTTGCCAAGACTTGGACTAAGGTAACATTTTCCAGCCTCCCAAGATCTAGAAATAAGCCGGAAAAACGTGTTCTTCACTATATTTTACTAGTATTGTGAAGTTTTGTGTCTTGTTATAAAATCCTAGTGGGGGATAAATAAAGTTTTATCTTCCCCCGATTGTCTTAAACACTTTCCTATATCTCACTGAAATGTTACTCTGTAGCTGGTTGGATCTTAGATTGAGCATGATGAGATATTTTGACTACAAAATAGAAACATAGGCTTGGTGAGATTTGGAGTTTTTGCTTTATAGACACGGTGTGTTGTAAAGTTGGTTCTGGTTCTGGTCCATAGGCTTTAGACGGAGCCTTCAACGAGGAGAACAGGGAAAAGTGTCGAGCAGCCACTGGCCCTCTGATCGAAGCCGTGGACAACCTGACCGCCTTCGCCTCGAACCCCGAGTTCGCAAGCATCCCAGCTCGGATCAGTCCAGAGGTTCGCACTCACAAATCTTATTTTATTTTTTATGTTATTTTTTTTTATTCTTGATGATGACAATGATACTCCTACTAATAATATCTATCCATCCATCATTGGGTCCGGAGGCACCAGCTTTTCAGGGATTTAGTAGATGCTTTTATCCAAAGCAAGTTACATCTGAGAGAACAACACAAACAAGAAATCAAAGCGTAGGATGCAGCATGAACAGCTGGACTACTGGAGTCCATCATCATCCTTCATCAGGGGGTTCCCAAGCCCTCCCAGGCCAGCTGAGAGATAGAATCGCTCCAGTGTGTCCTGGATCTACTCCGAGTTCTGCTCTGAAATCCCTCCCCAGGGAGGATCCAGGTGGCATCCTAACCAGATGGCCCTGCAGGACCGGGTCCCGTAGGACTGCTTCCCCGGAGGACGGCATCCTAGGAGCTGGACTAAAGTAGATTAACCATGTCGGTCCTTGTCGTCCTCAGGGCCATGCAGCTATGGAGCCCATCCTGGCCGCGGCGAGGACGATGCTGGAAAGCTCCACCGGCCTCATCCAGACCGCCCGCTCTCTGGCCGCCAACCCCAAAGACCCCCCCCAGTGGTCGGTGCTGGCCGGACACTCCAGGACCGTCTCCGAGTCCATCAAGAAGCTCATCGCCAACATGAGGTAGGCCGGCTCTGCTCCTGCTGCGTATCTCAGGTTCCTGGAAGGTCTTCAACACAGGGGTTTGTGGTTCCAGGGACAAGGCTCCGGGCCAGAGGGAGTGCGACCAGGCCATCGAGGTGCTGAATGGCTGCATCCGCGAGGTGGACCAGGCTTCACTATCTGCCATTAGCCAGCAGCTAACGCCCAGAGAGGACATCTCCATGGAGGTAAGCACACCCGTCGCCACAGCAACTCAGCCTGGAGCAGTTGTATTGTATCACACTTATTTAGATGGACCATGTAGACCAGCTTCCTACTTTCTACTTCCTGCATCCTATTTCCTGCATCCTTCGATCTACTTAATACTTCCTACATCCTACTTCCTACTTTCTGAGGGTTTTCCAGCAAGATGGTGTACTGAGCAGTCATCCCAAAACATAGCTCGGGTGTAACGTGCCTCTCATCTTATCTTTATTGGAAATTTTTCCCTAATGAAATTACTTGACAAACATGCTGATAGAACAAAAGGGAAGGAAAATCATCCAAGAAAGGAAAAGAAAAACAAGCTTCGGCTTCAACTGAAGACGACCATGATTACTGTCTGTCCGAGATGGACTCAGAAAGCAGCAGTGGAGAAAAGAGAAGCCTTGAGGAAATAAATGAGTCTCCTCTCTCAAAACCCTCCAAAGGTGAGCACCCAAGAAAGTTTGCTAGACCTCCCTCTGCTGGAGACAGATTGGCAGCTATTCAGGGTCTCCACGTCGCTGATGATAGCCAGCCTTTCCAAATCCATTGAATTTAATGCAGCTGAAATCCAAGAATGCGAATCAAAAAGTAATGCATTGGAAGAAGAAGTCTCTACCGGGCAAATTTCTCTGAATGAAGTTGGTGGATATAAAGAAAAAGCGAAGGAACAAGATCGGTACTCCCTCAGATGGAACTTGAGGATCAAAGGAAGAAAAAGTATGGGTGAAGAAATCAGAAAAGATGTAATCAAGATTCTTGCAAAAATCGACCCAGAATGGTCTGATGGTATGGAAACGTCGTTGACACCATGCATCAGATAGGCAGAAAGGACGAAGGCAGAAGTAGCCCAGGTGATCATTCAGTTCTCCAAGCGCTTGCATCAGGATGGAATCTGGAAAAGATCCAAGAATGCACCTGTCTGTGAGGCATAAAAAATCCTCTTCGCTGAGGACTTGACAAGAGGATCGTTTGGAAAGGGAAAAGGTCTAGCCGAAAATTCTGCAGGCCAGGGATGCTGGAGAAAAAGCTTATTACCGAGGAGCCTTCGGTTACATCCATGGCTGCTGCGTCTTTCTGGATGGATGGAGAAACTGAGACTCAGATCTAAATTCTTTGAACAGTTATTTATGAACAATTGGGGGATTTTTGGTCCTGGGTAAGAGGTACCTACACTGTTCTTCTTTTGTTCTTCTCTACTCTTCTCTAGAGGCAAAAGAGTGCATTTTTGTCTCTATTACCCTATCATTCGAGTTTGATATAGTTTACTTTTGTTCTTGAAAATGTTGCACACAAGTTTATCTTTTGTATCATTGTACTCGGATAATATTAAAAGAAAAGCAATGTTTATGTTTTGCAAAGGTTTTAAAGCTCACTGCACTTTATTACAAGATACTCACTCAGTTGACACTGATGCCACCTTCTGGTCAAATCAGTGGGGGGAAAAATGGTTTTCAGCCATGGTACTAATCATTCTATCGGAGTTTCTCTTTGTTTTAATAGATTTCCAGCAAAGTTGATGACCTTTCAGGCGGATGACTCTGGCTAGCAGCTGTGTTGAATATTGACAAGTCGTTTATGATACTTGTGAATGTTTATGGATATGCTTCTGCAGCTCAAAAAGAAACTACTGTTTGAAAGGTTAATATATAGACAATTTTGTCACACAGATTATATATATTATTAGGTGGTGACCTTAACCTTGTTCCAAACAAGTGGAAGGATAGACATCTACCATAACATATCGATCAATGGAACCCAATTTTGATTGACTTTATGGATATTAATCATTTAAATTATATATGGAGAGAGAAAAACCCTTAAAAAACTCTATTCTCATGGATCAAACAAAATGGAAATAATAGGTCTGTGGAAAAATAGATTTGTGGTTAGTTTCACCTGTATTGTACAGATATGTCTCACATGTATCAATCTCCTCTGCCCCTTTGACAGTTCCATAGTATTATCGTTCTAAAACGTAACCCTGTAAATGAAACACAATTTCAAAAAGATTATTGGAAAATTAACATACAGATTTTAAAGGATAATGGATATGTTAAAGTTGTTAAAGAGCTTCTTCATAAAATTTATAATGATGAAACTATTGGTAATTATATAATCAGATGTGAATTCTTTACATTTAGGGTTAGAGAATTCTCAATAACAGTTGGTTGGTAAAATAAAAAATAAACAACAAATAGAATTTGAAAGTAAAGTAATTCAAAATATTAACTGCTGTAATAAATATTTCATGACAGATACATATAGGAATGAAGTACTTCTCTCTTTACATGCCCAATTTGACGAGTTGTATAAGAAGAAAGCACATTGAGCATATATTAGAGCTCGTGCAAAATGGTTTGAAGAGGGTGAAAAAAGTACTTCATACTTTTACAATTTGGAGAAACGGAGGCAAGAAGAGACATGTTTATCTACACTACTTATAAATGGGGAGAAATGCGCAAATTATAACACTATATTGGAGGAAATACATAGATTGTATTCTAAATTATATTCATCTGATTATCTAACATTTAATTCACTGCAATTTTTTGACTCAAACCATATCCCACAAATGTATTTGTGACACACAATCAGGGTTCCTTAAGGATCAATCTATCCATATTAACATCAGATTGGTTTAATTTCCTGAAATTTAATATGTTGTATTGCAAAAAACCTTCCTACTTCCTGGTCTTCATCCTGTGTTTCTGCTGCAGACTCTCCACGAGCAGATGGCCGCCTCCGTCCACGAGATCAGTCATCTGATCGACCCGGTTGCAGTGGCAGCCCGATCCGAGGCCTCCCAGCTGGGACACAAGGTGAGTCCAGCTTAGTCCTGCAGTCTCCGGGTCCATCTGCAGGACTAACGATGATACCCCCCCAGGTGTCTCAGATGGCCAGCTACTTCGAGCCCCTGATCATGGCGGCCATCGGCACGGCCTCCAAGATCCTCAGCAGCCAGCAGCAGATGGCCGTCCTGGACCAGACCAAGACCCTGGCCGAGTCCGCCCTGCAGATGCTTTACACCGCCAAGGAGGCTGGAGGGAACCCCAAGGTAGGCCCCGAGTCCAAGGTAGGCCCCGAGTCCAAGGTGGGCCCCGAGTCTAAGGTAGGCCCTGAATCCAAGG
>JAVQJG010228865.1:0-15762 GCA_036024015.1 Craterocephalus amniculus
ATGGGCTAAACTGCAAGCGCCGTTTCTGGTAGGGGGAGACCCGATGGAGGAGGAAATGTCCGCTTTTTCATCAGAACAGGTCAGTCAAGCAAAATAATTACTTCCAAGCTGCTTTATGACAATGATAATGCTGCATAGAGCCGCTTTAAACAGAAGTCTGACAGTGGAGATCTGATAGTCAGCATATGTCAGCAAACTGAATTGGAGGGAAAATATTTTTATTTACTGGTCTAAATGCCCGACTTCATGACTTCATTTTTCATGATCTGTATAATTTGCAGGACAGAGATGAATGCCTAGAACTACCAAGCATCTGTGGGGAGCGGGTGAAGTGCCTTAATACTCCTGGTAGGTCCAAAACTTGTTTTCATTTTCATGTTTGAGCATTTATTTCAGACAGTTTAACACAGATAAAACAGTTTTAATGCAATGTTTATCATGTCTGTACAGCTGTTTGAACCTGTGTTGGTCTCCCGTTGTGTAGGGGGGTTCAGGTGTCTCGGCATTTCTGAGCGAGAGGCGGTGATGGGCCGCTGCGGTCATGGCTACTTCTACAACCAGGAGCTGCAGGAGTGCCAGGCCTGTTCGGACTGTGATGGACAGCCCGTCACCGTCCCCTGCACGGTGATCAGCGACGCTGTCTGCGGACAGCTTTCAGAGAGCCGGCTCGGGCTCTCGCAATCATGGGCAGCCAACGTGGCGCTTCCTTCTGCCAGGGCATCTGGCACTCATATCTTTCCCGGGTTGCAGCTTAACATACGCGGCAAGGAAAGCAGCGATCTTCTGTCCAACGAGGCGGGGAAGGTGACCTTTCTGCAGCATGGGTTGGTGTGGCTGGATCATAACTTTGCTGTAAAGCACAACTGCAGGAACTTCCTGCAGGTGGGGATGAGGCTCAACAGAAGCCAGGAAGAGGAGGGTCAGGATCTCAGCGGCGTTCGCATCGAACAGCCCGACGGGAAATACTTCCAGGGTGTCAGTGTGAGTAGTGGGGTGGAGGTGGAGCCCAACCATACCTTCACATTGCTGCTGAGGAGCCCGAATCAACACTGCAATCAGAGCAAGGACCTCCACGTCTTCGATATCACCGCTCCCTCGTTCAGCATGCTCTGGTTGTCCCATGATACCGGAGCTGTGGCCATGACGGCGCAGATGTCCCTGCTGATGCACTACCAGACCAGCTACCGGCCAACTTTCCGCGTCACGTCCGTGTCTGACCCCTACATGATAAGCTTGACTCACGACAGCCGCGGGGTGATCTTCACAGAGAGCGGCGTGGTGAAGTTCGTCCTCCAGCAGGCGCTGTACTCCATGGGTCACACCTGCATCCGCGAGGGCTTCTCCCTGATCGCTTACACGACGCAGAACAGCTCCGGCCTGGAGGTGATGCAGGCTTTTAAGACGGGCGTGAACTACAGAGACACCTCCATCACTCTCTCCGGCGCCGTGAGCGTGGACAGCAGAGACACCCTCAGCTTCGAGATCACGTCCCCGTCTCAGTGCAACATCCGCTACTTTGGAGACAGCACCGGGATCAGCATGCTGAGCCTCATCTGGATCCCCTCGGCTGTTTCATCAGCGTTGACAGCTACAGTGTCGCGGACCGGTCTTCCGTTCGGGGCGGTCAGAAATAAACCGCTGTTGTTCCAGCAGATCAGCGCCGACACACCTCAGGTTCACCTGGCCCGCTCCGGGGAACCGGGCAACCGCAAGAACTTCATATTCAAAGAGAAGGGAACAGCAAACATTGCACTAAACCTCAAGCTGATCCACTCATGTAATATAGTAAAACTCACACTGCAGCGGCTGTGGGGGCAGGGTCAGCAGGCAGGGCCTGTGGCTCAGCAGGTGTCTGGATCTATGCCTGAAGGGAGCCAGTGGGCCAGTATCGGGCTGAGAGCTTCGTTCCAGGTCCAGAATGGCACGGCTCTTTATGTTACCCTGGACTGCATCAGAGGAAGAGTTAACCAGATCACACACGAGGGCGGCACTAACATTTCAATCCTCTGGGTTGCATTGTGATGAAAGAGGAGGCAGATTTGGTGAAAAATGACAGTTTTGCACAATTTACTGAGCAGATTCAAAATGAAGCAAATTAAAAGAGCTATACCTGATATTATTTTAATCTTTCTAAGAAAATGGTTTCTGCACGGTATATTATGTCGTAAAAGGGGTAAGTTCATATAAATGAATGACTCATTTATTTTACGAGTGCAGGCCATTTTAATTAGCGCTTTGGCGTGACGCTCTTTCTCTGCCAACGTGGTTAACTTCCGTAACTTCAGGTCAGCCAGTAAGAGCGTTCCCCTAGGGAATCCGGAAGTTACGGAAGTTAACCCCATTGGCCGAGAGAGCATCATGCCAAAGCTAAAAGCTAGCCGCTTTCGCTAACTAAAATGTCCTGACTTAATATCAGGTATAGCTGCTTTAAGCCACCGATAAAAACATGGTCATCTACTCCACTTATTCCTCCACCTCATTGTTATTAATGTATATTTCTCCACCTGTTTAGATGTTCTTGGTTGTTTATGAGAAAACTCAAGTACTGCCTATGCTTGAAGTACTTCGGCTGGTTGAACAGCGACCAATTCTAAATGTCTGTGTGTGCATGTTTGTGTGTGTAGGTGTGTGTATGAACATGGTGCTTAAATAAGTATGTATATATATAAATACAGTACGCACACTTTGGCATGCCTTTTTATACATACGTGTATGAGTCATTTAGTATGTAAATTTGTCCATCCTAGCATCTATTTAACACACATGCTGTATGTAACAAACGTTTTGTATCGTAACACCAAGTTTTGAAAGAAGTAGTTTGACATTTTAGGAAGTACTGTTATCCACATAATAGAGCTGAGTAAGAGGAGTGTTTTTATTCTTAATAACTGGCCGGTTTAGCTTTACACAGGGACTAAAAAAGTATAAACAGCAAGTACTGTAATATGAAATCCATCTACTATTGGATCTACTTCCATCATCATATAGCATGTGAACAGAGCTACAGCAGTTTCAGTTCCGCATCTGTTTTGGCACAATATTGCACTGAAATGCATAAGCTTGAGGGATACAAATATGTTTTGGATTGACTTAATAAAGTCTAGAGAAAAGACCAAAAAAAGTTAAATATCAAAGTTATATTAACTTTGAGAAAAAGTCAATGTGACATACCCAATGTCACTTAACGTTAGCTATCCTGGTTTGCTAGCTGCATCTGAAACTCATGCTGACTGGGAAACTGAAAAAATTGGGAAAAAAACAATGCACGGTCAAGGTTTTCATCACTTAGGAGCTTACTTCCATAGAAAAGTAATGGAATATTTTCTGTATCAACTATATCCCTTCTTAGGACTAATTTATACTCAGGGTCTCATTTAGACATTCTATCAATCGTTTTGCTTTGGTATGTTTTCAGAGACCTTGCTGTTGCGTATCCGATGCAGTAGTACCATCATAGATTACGGTATTATGCTTTATAGCTCACATGAGATCAGTTTAATGAACCAAGAAGAAGAAGAAGCCACAACGTATTTTATGGTTGCAGAGTCTAATACCACCACTGTCTAGACTAGCACACTGCCTCTTTTATGCCTTAATCTGAGAATGTGGATGATCGGGATCTTCTCCGTGTCACCATGTTTGATTTTATAAATTGTTATTGAAACTGATGTCCGAACTTGGAAATGAACTCTGAACTCTGCCCTGTAGAGGAAATGCCTTTAAATCTTGCCATTGTTAAGCATGAATTTGGAGTGTATGGGCAGTGACGTGGCACATTGGCACGGATGTACCTATTTACATACGTAAAGAGAGCGTAAATCAGCCCATACTCTTATAAACACATGCTAACAGATGCAAACAGCGGGCTCTTAAAAGCAATGCAAAGGTTTATTTCTGCAAAAAGTAATCAAATCTTTTTTAAGCTGCTGTCAAGGCAAACACTGGCTTTACAGATGTGTTCACATTGTTTGTGCTAGTCTACCTTTTTTATAAGCTTGAGGGGGGACAGTGAGACTGCATGTGTTAACCTTACTGCTATCAACAACTTCACCAGTAAATTTCACTACATCTTCCACCTCGTTCCAGCAAGAAAGTAAAGATGTCAACAGAAAAAACTGGACATCTGAATCTTTTGATGGTCTTTTAGTTCAATCAGAGGAACTAGGCAGAGATAGAAAGCTGACCTGTTTATGGTGTACTCTGCCTCTGCCTGTATGAATTAACATCCAGGTTGGCATGTAAGGCACTCTGCAGCATATCAATTCAACAGATCACTCTTTCAAATCAGCACCTAGTGGCCCTGTATGGTATTTGAGTAAAGGACTCTAAATGGCTTAACTTCTCTGTCTTGGTGACTAGTTCATCTTGTCCTAAAGTTCGTTACTATGAACTTGAACTTGATCTGGCCAATGCCACATGCAGAAATGTATTTTTACTCTTTTGTCCTGATAAAAGCAACTAGTGACTTGCTGAGGTACTGTTTTTATAACTGCTACATGGTTGTTTTCCCCTTGTTCCAGTTATTGTGTAAAGCTAAATTCAGCTGATATGTCTACTACAAGAGAAATGTTACCATTTTAAAGCTGTTTAAAAGAGCTAAAATAGCTCTTTTAAATTTTTTGTTTTGAATAGTCTGGCGAGACCATATAACTAATGTAGTGTAATCTTCATATAGGCAGGAACTTTGACATTTTGATATTTTTGGAATATTTATTTATTAAAACATTAAAAAGTATGCAAAATCTTTGGTAAAGCCCAGAGCTGACAGGGTGATTATCAAGTACATTGAGGGATAGGCTCTATAGTGTTTATTTAGACACATATAGTTTAGCGAAGCTTTATGGAATGTGTAAACATCATCAATTTACATCAACTTACATCGTTGTTCTTCTGCCTAAATGTTGTTCTCTGTGGAGAGCTGCCCATGCATATCCTACCTAATTGCCTATGCGTGTGGTCTGTCCTCCGAACAATTAGGCATAATTAAGTGTTTCAGAAAGTTGGCAGCAACTGAAATTCATCAGCTTTACTCCCACTTCATTGATTTTGTGGGTGCTGTTGTCTTGTGAAACTTCACTGTTCAACACCAAATAAAATATATATTTTGCCAGAGAAAATTATTTCACTATTACTTGTAAAATGAATAAAATGTGTAGAGTGCTTCCAGGTTGGTTTTATTCCCAAACATCAGATAGAAGATGGAAAACTTGATTTTATGCTTTCATAGTTTATCCAAAATAGACATGGGAGACATTTAAGTGCTATTGAAAGATTCATGTTGTGTAACAATGTGCACATAAAATAAATTTGCTTTACCACATCATATGACCTTGTCAAGTGGTGCGGCCTTAATTCCATTACCCTGATATTGATATTACATTAAGCCTACCCCTCATGACCTCCACCTTTAACAGCATTATCTTCCATTAAAATAAAGGGCAAAAGTTTAGCATTCAAATTTGATCTCCAACATGCTGAGTCAATTAAAAACAACCTTATTCAGCAGCAGAGGTGCCAAAAATTGCAAACATATCTTGAAAATAACACACTGCATTTTCCTCATTGTTGGTTATAATCAAGTTGAAATTATTTTTCCATCTTTTAGCTCCAGGGAAGCTTTTCTTTGGCTCAAACATAACAAATAGCCCGTGAGTCACTGAAGAGAAGAGGGAGGAAAAAAGTCTGGTTGCAAAAAACGATAAAATGTTTCTGTCGGTTGCCTGAATTGAAAACAGGTGCTGCAGTTGAGCGTTGCTCCAGATGTCTGACACTGTAGATCAAATGAGACCCTGAGCACATGAAGAGTTTCAGAGACATCAGAGACAAAGACGGGGACATAGAAAGAGAACAGGAAAGAGTCAAACACTAAGGAAACGGCTGTGTGTATTAGTATGTTGGAAACTTTGCCTTAAGGCTCCTCTTGTCATGACGTTTTAAAAATCATTACTGGATCATTTAACTTTTTATCATCATACTTGTTTTTTCCCCCTTTATTTCCTTTTAGCATTGAGTTAACCTTTTAAATATACTCTGAACTTGAATTTCTCTCCTATTTTATTTAAACAAATCAGACTTTAAAAGCACTTTTCATGTAAAAATAACACAAATTGCCTTCCGCTGTTATATAATATATTTTAAAATATTGTAAAAATAAACCATTCTTTCATTCTGTATCTGGAAATCAAACAGGATCTTCAGTCATTCTCCACTCTGGAAGGTGTTTCTCATTTTGACCTATTGGGTCTCCAGTTCATATTTTCTGAGATGTCCTTGTACACTATGCCGGCTGCTTGAAGACGATCCACATATTTTTTTCCTGCTTGAATCTTACATCCTGCTGTGAGGATCTAGATTTTTTCAGTGTCTCTTTGCATGCCCTGGGGTCTTGTCTGGTGAGGTACACCTGGACCTATAGCTGTCCTAAAGACTTGCCCACGCCCATGATTAATGCCTACACAAATACATATCGCCTAAAAATATTCAAGCTAAAATATTTCGTTAAGAAATTGTGCAGAACCCCCACTAACTAAATGATCTTTAAGCATCTTTATAGTCATCCAGCAGATGTACATCTGGGGTCAGGTTAACATCCACCTCTTTTTAGTACCTTTTTTCCCCTTCTTATAACCGTTGAAGGAAATGAGTTGCTTGTAATTTACTAAATGCTCCAATATGTTCAAAACTTGTTGCAAACCTTTCATGCCTTCTGCCAAAGTCCATGTAAGACGAGCAACCAAACTAAACAGAGTAAAGCTGCAGGCTGAGCAATGAGCAGCAAGATGGTTTCAACCTAAAAGACATGAGACAAAATAATTGCCATGAGTTATTCTGCGAAAAGAATTACATATTTTGTATATTAAATTATGTAGTTTTAACAACACAAAGGATACCATACATTTTGAGGCTGCAGCGCTGAATGTGCATGTCGGTATATCTGCGGCACAGCACAGAGACATCTTTCACCACCGCGGCTGCATCTGTTGTGAGTTTATTTGCTTTCTGAGGGTTTTTGTGTTCAGAGTTAACTCAAACAGTCAATGGCATGTCAGCTACTCGAACACAGAGTCTGATTCCAAAAGCAGCTGTGTTTCAGCAACTAAACAATCCAGCATGCGCTAATATTTATCATTTTCGTGTTCATAAAGTGTTTAACTTAAAACTCTGAGAGTGTATCAGCGTCATTTCTTCATGCTTGCTGAGAAAATACAGCATGGTGTCATTTCGATAAACACATCCGTCTTGGTGATTTGCGGTGGAGGTGAACACCCTCTTAACCCAAATCTGGCCCCAATGTGTTCCAGTGTTGACTTAAAAAGGATAAAGCCTGAGATAGGCTTGCTTTAATCAGAAGCGGATGTTTCTGTAAGAGTCAAGGTCTCTTGTCTACAGGGAAATGTTTAGACCATGCGGTGGTTTTAGTGCTGCTCAGAAGATTTACACGTTGTCAAGGACATTTCTGAGAATGTTTGTTGGCCTTTTTATAGTGCATTTTGTTGTATTTAATCACATTTATTTAAATAAAACAAGATCCACTGCAAATATTTGGTAGGTTTGTACTGTTGTACTTTACAAAGGTAAGAGCATTTCTTTTTTCTTTCCATCGTAATCTTTCTGTTTTGCTGTTTAGCCACAGACTGTTGTGATGTGTTTTACTCCTTTTTAAGGAAACTAAAAGAAAAACTGCCTCACTGCAAGGTTTGCTGTTGTGGTCTGTAGACCAAAACAAAGTATTATAAACCACAACTCCCTCTACCTCTGCTCTTCAACCATGCCTGTCAAGTTTTGGATTAAGAAATAAGGGAAATTGCCCCCTTCAAGCCGTCCTACTACCCCAATCAAACTCCAGACTTCGTTTCAGTTTAAGACTAGTGGACAAGAAATCTAAAATAACGGAGGAGGTAGCATTTCTCATGAATGTACATGAATACAGCTGGATCTGTTGGTAACATAAACAGTGTGACGTTACCTTATACTCCAGATAAAATTATACCTAGTACTAGTTCTTCACATATCCATTTTTCAATTCCTTCCGTCTAATGATGATGAATTTCCCTTTATTAGCCCTTTAAGTGTATGAGCTGCATGTTACTGCCATCCATGAAAGTAGTCTTCAAGAAAAATAGATCTTAAATGCTGCCAGATGTTTTTAAAGGGATTTCAAAATACTCTTGCAAACTTTTTAAATACCCAATTTTAAATTGGGCTAAATGAAATTAGCTTAAACATGCACTGTCTACTTGAGGATATATCTCTTAGCCTATAGCTGTTGCATTGTGGATATATTTAGGATTTATTGTGAATAGTCACCCATTTCCTTGTTCGTTCTGTAAAGTGTCCTGAAAGGCGCTACCAAAAAAAATTTATTATTATTAATATTATTATTATTATTGTTACAACAGCAACAGTTAGCCATATTGATTTGATGCAGACCTCTGAGCTACCAAATACTATCATGCTAATGTGGCAGGACAAAGGAGGGCCAGTCGGGTCAGCGCGTATGTCTTTCACCCAGGAGGTTGTTGGATCGATCCCCGCCCCGGTCCTACTTCATCACATTCTGGTGTTCCAGGATCCATGTAGCACTAAGGTGGTTCCATGGATTCCAAAGAGGTGTTGATGTGCGTAAAGCACAAGGATGTGCTGGTGAAAGCACATCCTGACTGATCATATGCCCAGGCTACCTGCTCACAGAGAGACTGGTCAGTGCAAATGGCTTTCAGCTTGGAGGTTGTGGGATTGATCCCTGCCCTCCTTTGTCCTGCCACACTCACATGCTACGGTTAGCAGCTATTACCATTAGCGTGTGTTGATTTTAACACTTGGTGTTGTGTGAGAGGTCAGTGAGTCATAAAATCTTTGGTTCATCTTCAGGGAAAATAGTGAAAACCTTACAGAAGCATGAACTCATTCTTCTGGAAGCACCTTCCATGCATAGGCTACCTACTTATGGACTCCATGGGAGATCTACATCAATATGTTAAACTAGTTGTCTCTGTCAGCCTTTATTTCATCATGAATTCTCCACCATCCCCTCCTTCTGCACAGCCACTCATCTGTCGCATTCTCCTCCCCTCCTTCGCCCATCTGTGCCGATGCTTCTCTCCTCATTAGATCGCTTACTGATGCATGAGGGAATGAGCTGGCAGGTCAGTAGCCGCGGACGCAGAGTGGGATTCCTATTGAACAGCCTGTGAAAGTTTCTCCCTCTGACAAACAGGAAAAAGTTGATCACAGCACTCTCTTACATGTAAAGATTTTCTATTTCACTAAACCCTGACGCATTTACATGCAGGTCAGTTGCAGTTAAAGAGTTTGTTTGATGTGCAGTTCTGGCAAAACTTTCTTTTTATTGGATATTTTGGCTGGAACTGAAAATGATCACACTGGACATTCTCTATGTCCATTTTCCAGGCTTGGCGGGGAGTGTGCTCAGTTTTCTCCAGTGTCGGGTAAATTCCCTCATCACCCAGAATGCAGCTTTTAATTTTCTTGTTTTTAGCTGACCTTAATCATTTTTTGCGTCAAGGGCTAACTAAAACTCCAGAGCTGTTGGGAACAGCCAACCGAAGTGTAGAAATAAATACCTGTGTGTGTTTGCGTGCCTGTGTACAATATACACATCTGCATGTAAAATAGAGTGAAGCCTGTCTTGCTGTCTCCATGAAGAGGCCATTTAAAGCGCTGATGATGAATAATAGGTTGGCTGAATGTGAGCGCACAAGTCCCTCTGGTGTATATTGAAACGGCGAAGAGACGCTCCCTCATTCATATCAACTCTCTGGTGGTCTGTAAGGTTAATTGCTTTCTCTTGCAGGCGCTTACAGATTAACTATCTCACTGAATGCATCCATACAAATGACTCTGCATATACCACTGGAAGTTTAGCAGAGCAGTGTGTGTGTTGGGCGCCGTGCACCAGAACACGGTAGCCTATATCCTTGGGTAGCAGGCATGGTGCACATTAAGGTGAGTGAAGATAATGAGCACAACGGACTTTTACAAACAAAGAGGACTCAATAGTCAGGCAGAAAACAAGCCAGAAGAACTGCTGTATTTAGAATAAAAACCAATGCCTGCTTCATTCGGTGCATCTTGGGTCAGATCCTCTTTTTTCTTCAGAACTTGGTGTCATAGATCCAACAAGGTGATGGAAAAAAGATTTTGCTCCATATTGACATGACAGCATTACACAGTTGCTGCACATCCATGATGAGAATCTCCCGTTCCACCACATTGGACTGACATGTGGTGGATGTGGAAGCCATTTGAGGACAGTGATCTTATTGATCTGAGCTGTTTGACATGGAGCATCATCCTGCTGGAAGTAGCATCAGTAGATGCTCCACTGTGCTCAGAAAGGTGTGGACATGGTTAGCAGCAATACTCAGGTAGGCTGTGCTGGTTAAACCAGGCCATACTGGGACTACAGGGTCCAAGTGGGAAAAGAAAATGTCCCCCCACATTTACAGCAGCAGCAGCCTGAAGCATCGATCCCAGGTAAGATGGATTTATGTTTCTATGATGTTTCTGAGCCCAGCATCTGAATGTGGAGCTGAAATGGAGACTCCAGCAATGTTTTGCATCTTCTATTGTCCAGTTCTGGTGAGTCTGTGTGAATTGTAGTTTCCTGTTCTTTCTTCTTTTTTCTGTTCAGTTTCCTGTTCTTCTGCTGGAGCCCATCTGCTTCAAGTTTGGACGTGTTGTGTGTTCACAGATGATGTTCTGCATATCTTGGTTGGAACCAGAGCTTGTCTGACTTCCTGTTATCTCCAACCAGTCTGTCCAGTCTCCTCTGACCTCTGACATCAACAAGATATTCTGGTCCAGACAACTGCTGCTTGCAGTCTCTAGAAACGGTTGTGTGTGAAAATCTCAGTAGATCAGCAGTTTCTGAAATACTCAGACCAAGCATGCCACCTTTACAGTAACTTAAATCTCATTACATCCTATTTGTCGTGCTTAGTTTGAACTTCAAAAAGGTATCACAACCATGTCTACATGACTAAATGCATTGAGTAGCTGTCACTTGATGGGCTGATTTGAAATTTATGTTAATTAACAAAAAAAAAGTTAATTGAACAGGTATAAAGTGGCTGGAAGGCAAGTCGTGTTCACATTAAATGTGGTTGAATAAAATAATGAAATGTAATCTATATGTGAGAGCAGGATCTTGTTTTTTAACAACACTTCAGAGTCAGCATCCCTGTACATGCAGCACTGACTGCAAAGAGCTGAAGATAACGGCCCAGTGAAGCTAACAGATATCTGCAAAAAGCACAGACCCAGTCCTGAGTCCACCAACTTCCTTAAACTCTTTCATGCTACTGCAGCCGTGCATATTTATTGGTTTTAATACCTTGCTAACAATACGAAAAGCACAAACAGCTACAGCTCAGTCCAACAGCCTGCAGTAACCCATCATATGTATTTTGTATCCAAGAAGAAATCAAGCCAGTACCTGTAAACACATGATTTAAGGGATACTGCCTCCAGGGGGAGCTGAACCTGTAACTTCCCACAGGCCATAAAGTCATAAAATGAAACAGCTTCCACCCTGTTTTGGAATCGTGTTTGCAAACCACTTTGACCAGCTGATAGAGAAGAATTTGGATTCAGATTTTTTCAAAGGATTTTCCACCATTGAAGGATTGGGCCCTGCTAGTGGAAGTATGTGACTGCCTGCTTCAAGTTATATATGATCCATTTATCTCCTGGTTGTTTTGATGACATCAGCATTAGCCTGTAGCTTATGGGACACTATGGAGTATGAAAACCATAAAACTAAAGCAAGCCAGTTACTAATCATTCTGTTACTGGTTTGATATTCACACGAATGACAGGAAATGCTTTTATTACATGAAAACCTGCATTACTGGTGCAAAAAGGTTAATGGAGCTATATTACAGTAGCTTTGGTCTGTAGCCAATTATCTTCAACTAGCCACATCTAGACACAGACATATCCTGCAACAATCTGCAGCTCATCAGGACTTTCTGCTGTTGTTCTGAATAGACGCAGCTGGAAGATATGGAAAAGTAAATCAAGGTACGACCCCATGAGTGCCAGATCTGCTACCACGAAATTACAATGTCTGGTATCTGAAGAGGGCAGCCACTTCGCAGCGCTAACACACATCAAACACTGCATGTTGGCCTCACAAATCATCCCTCATTACTCACGTTAGGCTGATGTTTGGGCCCGAAGTTATACACAATGTCCCTTTAAGCATTTAAACCATTTTATGAGTAACTTTGGGTGCTAAATGCATGCTTCAATCCACACACAAAATCAAGCACTTGACACTTGACTTGACACATGCACACATTACAAAATATACACATTTTAACACAGATTTTCACCATTAGGGCCCGTTTATGCTCACTGTAACCTCTCCAAACACCCTCACCAACAACAACAGCAAACACAAACTCATATCTGAGGGTACAACTTTAGTTCCAAAAGGTCTTTTTTCTATTTGTATAAAACAATTAATTTCTATCCTAAACTTTAGGGCACTTAAGTGAGGATGAATCTCAACTCTATTTTTAAGCAGCAAGAAGCAGAAATCAGCAGTACGGAATGATAACTATAAGAAGTTCAGCTCAGATACAGTAAAAAGCAAAAAGCAAAAAGTTTTGGCTGGCCAGCTGATAAACAACCTAACATGCATGATTGGTTGACTTCTTTAGCAAGCATGTGGCCTTCTAGGCTTTCATGTGATAACTGAGGAGGTTGTGGGTGAAACTAAACACTAACAGATGACTTTACAGCTTCTGGGTTGACACCAGGGCCAGAGGCGCACGCACACGCACACACACACACACACACACACGCGCGCGCACACACACGCGCGCACAGACACACACACACACACACACACCATTGACAACTGAAGTCTTCAGGAAAGACTTCAGTTGTTTATGGAAGCCTGAGAATCCTTTTGCCCCTTTTGTCAAAAAAGAGCAAAAGCCTTTCACCCTGATTTCACCGTCTGCAGCTTTGCTCATAAATCAACAGCAAGTAGAAAAAAGAAGCAAGTTCAATGTCTTTAAATTTATGCCTTGTTTGCTACATTTCTCCTATCTACACATTTGAAACAGGCAGCTCTTTATGTCTCTATGTAGCTGCCTGGAGGATTGGCGTGTTGGGGCTTTACGAGGCCCAGGAGTCCCACACATGGTCAAGGTTGCTATGAACACTGAGCAGATCATCCAGGTGACACACATGATAAACTGCACATATGGGAGCATCAGAGGGAGGAACCATACAGCATGAAAAATGTCCGATTTTGTCATTTAATCATTATTATGTGTGATCATTTTTAATAATCTTAAGGCATGGTGAAATTATTTTGACTCTGAATGGTCTGCCAGTGCGATAACAGCAGATGGGATCAGACTGAAGCAGCATATAAAGCTTGACTGAAACTAATTTTGAAGACTCATGACATAAGAATACAATAAGCGAGTATTTGTAGGGAACTCCATATTTATAATTGATGGAGAATTGGCTGACAAGTAATTTTGTGTCTGTGTTATTGTGCAGAAGCACACTGAATTATAAGAAATCCCAATGTGGGCTGCAGAGCAGCTCACATTATGATCACTGTAAAAAAGAAAAAGTTGAATGAACTTAAAAAAGTGAGGCAATCACCTACCAAACCTTTTTGGGGGAAACTGAACTAGGCTGTATGAAATTAAATTAAATGGGTAAATCAAAGTATAGCAAAGTTAGCAGAGACATTCAGGTCCACTTGCGATTTTAAGATAAAACAACTCCTTCTGTTAAAGACCCACTCCCTAACTTTTGCACCCTAAAACTCTGCTGTCTAAACTCAAACTCTGCTCTCTAGAAACAGTGATATCTATTGTGTTTATTTCTAAATCAAATAAAACTTTATTTATATAGCCCTTTTCATACATTACATGCAATGCAAAGATAAAACAACCCTCACACCCATTGACATAGAATCACGTGGCGGAGAACAACTGACAAATGACATTTTGAGTAAACTCAGCTTATTTTTAAATAATTTACTCACCTTACTTAGATAGAAATACCTCACCCTCAGAATGATGTGTCTTCATTTTCTACTCACCCTCATGCTGATTCACACTCTAGAAAACCTTTGATATTTATCATGCAGCAGAGATATGGGAAGGTTTATGTTTTGCATCAGCTCCTAACTCTAGTCTGATTATCTGACCAATGAGAGAGCTGCAGTCCCACGTGGGGCACAACTCAGAGCTGCTGTGATTGGTTAAATGTTGTTTTCACTGCTCAAGGCCCAGAAGAGTCACAGAAAAGCTAAAGGAAGGCGGTAAAGCATTTAGGAAATGCATTTAAAAAAAGGATTTGAAAATGCAAGCGGGAAAAGGAAATGGAAATGGAAAAGGTAATTACTGCTTTTAAATGTATTATATGTAAAGGCATTTCTAATCAGATTTATTAATTGATCATTTAATTCTGCTTTTAGAAAAAGGATTTGAAAATGCATTTTAAAATCTCAGGATTTAATAATGAAATAATGAAATGTAGTCCCTGTTTAAGAATTCAATTTTAGCATTTAGAAAATGCTTTAGAAATTTGATTTCTTTTGTATAATTTAATTGTTGAATTTGAAATTATATTTAGTAAAACTTATTTTTATTTCACAATTGCTTAATCAGCATGAAAATGTGGTATTGCTTTTTCGACGACTCTCCTGGTCCCCCATATGTCTGGAACGCTAAATAAAAGCATTGGCCGTGATCTCTGTGCTAATACTAGAAGCCGTTTGCTAACATGTTTAGCCTCTGAAATACGACCAACTAAGGAGATACATAGCGATTTTGCAAGTTTTCCGACTTGGTCAACCCAAACGCTCTCAACTTGGATGTGACGTCATTCCCAGTTCCGAGTTCCGACCTCCGAGACAAATCAAACGCAGCATTATTTTGATCTTTGGCACCTGAAATGCATGCTAATTTAGTATCAGTCTTCCACCTGGTCTCTTTTTTTGACTGCCTCAGGCTGGGAAAAGATGTGTTCCTCAGTTTCAGCACGTCGGAGTAATCACACCTCCAGAAATGTAAATAATAAATGTTCGTGTACCATCAAATTGAGTTTGGAGGTCAGAATTTAAATATAAGAAATTAAGTAGAAAGTGAGTATAGTTGCTTTTAATGCTGTTTTATTGTGCTTTTTTTTTACGGTTAAGTTTGACTGGCTGCTCTTTTAAGTTGTTGCTTGAAAAGAACTTCATCAATATAAAGTGTGTATTTGATTAAATTAAGTCTGGTTCATTGGTTAATTTAGCACCACCTGCCTTGATTAGGCAAAGGTTAGAGTAAGGATCTTACAACTTTCGTCTTAATTAAACTTGTCATGAAATCTTTACATCTTGAAAGGAGCGGTGGGGAAAATAGTACTCAAAGCTTAGATTCTTTGCTTTAAACCAGCCTCTCAGGTAGTAGGTAACTCTATAGTCTCAGTAACATCAATGCTTTATTCTCCTTGGTCAGCAGAGAGAAGGCCCTCTGTCCGAGGAGGCAGCAGGGTTGTATGGGGATTACACTTCTCGAAGACACTTAGGCGCTGATTTATGAAGAGGGCTAAATTGCTGCGGAATTGGAGAATACCTGCGCAGTTTTGCTCCGGTTAAGTTTCCACGGTTAGCGCCTCATCTATCAAGATTGCTCAGCAATTGACAACAGGTGCAAACCGCAGTATTTAAATGAGGATTTAGCGGCGCTGCTACTTCGTTATGGAGGGATCCGGAGA
>JAVQJG010228898.1:0-19190 GCA_036024015.1 Craterocephalus amniculus
AGATCCGTTCTGCCTCAGTAACAGAACCTACAACCTGAGTTCTGTGTAACTTCCTCATATCGCCGCTTACAGTTTCAAATAGCAGCACCATTCAAACGTCATTAGCGTCATGTGCGCTCTATTGTTGTGTGGGAGGGGGGCGGGGCTTGGTGGGGGAGCGTGTCTCAGTGTGTGTTTGTGATTGGTTTGGAGGACGTTATGACTTAGTGTCAAGCCACATTATAGGCTGTAATGAAAAAAGAAGAGTGTGTTTTCTCTATCGAACTTTATTTCAACCCTTTTTTTTTTCCTATCGCACGCGCGTCTATTTTCGATATGTATCATTATCGAATTATCGCCCAGCCCTAACTGTACCTCCTACCTGGAAGACCTATACATCGATTTACCGACCTCTGCAGACATTTTGTAATAGCTGCAACATCTGCAAAACTTGAAATAAAAGTAAACCTCTATGTTTTCTACATTTAAAGAAATGGCTATACATTTCCTTAATCATAAAAAAGCTGTAACTTAAGTGTTATCATTTGACAAAGACATAATGATGACAAACTGTGTCTAAGAAGTAACCGTATCATCCCTCAGAGCTAACTGGTTGGTCATATTAAACTTAAAGTGTCAGCTGAAATTGGGGTGTTAACCCAGAAGACTGGAGGCTCATTGTGAACTCCAGTCAGTGTTGGGTGGAGAAAGTCTCTCTCTTGATTTCTCTGCGCTGCTTTTGAGCCACAAGCTCGACAGTTTATTGATCTCCCTCTCATCTAATCAGTAGCCTTGTCACATTATAACAAAGGGGAGCTGGCCAAAAAGAAAGCAATATACTTCAGCCCAGTGAAGATTGCAGGGTAGGGTATAGCAGTTTTCTTTCACTTTTACAGACAGTCTGATACAGGTAGTAGTGAGGCTCAACTTGAAATCCAAACAATGTCTCAGGGTATTCTGTCTGGCACACAGAATCTGGTGGCAAAAAAACCCTTCACCTGATTCTCCATCTAGAATTCACTTATGAATTCTGCCATTCAGTCCAACCAGGTTGTGAGTACGCATGTTAAATGAGCCACAAGTAGACTGAATTCCTATTAATTTCATAGCCAAACATGATGGCTGGCTGATACCACGAATAATTGTGAATTATGTTGTGAAATGCACTGACAATTAAAAAGGAAGCATAATCATTGCATGCAACGTTTCTATTTATCTCCAGATGTCTTTGTTTATGCCCCTTACAAAGTGGATGCTGCTTTACCGGGGATTAAACACGCTCATTATGTCAAGTGTCCCAAGAGGTAATGAAGATATGTTGGTGGAGCAGCATTCTCCCCACGAGATACCCATATAAGACTACAGTTAGAGTACACAGCAAAAATAAATGGCCCCAGATTACCATTTAGATTGTAAAGCCCAGCCTTCAGCCTAGATACATGCACAAATAAGTAATTGGATTTGCACTTTCCTGTGTATAGGTGAAGCAAGCCAATTGGGAAATTCTTATATACTGTCCTTGCTGAGTTCTGCATCAAGCTGTTGTCCCATTTCTGAGGCCATCACTTTCAGTTCTACTGGCTGAATAATGATCATGATTCGAGTGTCATCTTCTTGCTTGTTGACAGATTTTTTGCTCTCATAACAAGAGAGCTGATTGAATAAATAATCCATTGAGGATTCAGTAACACTAAAGGCTGATGTAATATGCTTTAAATGCACTATATGCACATGCGGATGTGATGCCCTGATATGTCACAAAATGTGTGGTGGTATTTTTTTGTACTGAGCATTGAAATGTTCTACATAAATAGAAGCTTTGTGGGTTTGATTTGTTGCATTTCAGAAGCCTTTTGGTAAAAGGAAACCTTTTACCCTTTACCCCCTCGGTTATCATTGGACAGTCTTATTTACAGGGATGCAAACAGTCGAGTTGTTTAATTTCAGAAAACATCAATGACACTGAGGGCAGTTGCTTTGCAACCAAGGGAATCTGTGCCGTGCTGTAACCTACCAGGTTTGACCGAGTCTTTCTAGCTCTGTAAGCAGAAATCACATGAAGTGAGCTGACACTGCACCTTCAAAGGCAGAATAAAACCCTTCAACTCAAAAATCATTCTCCTCAATACCTTCTGCATTTGTCTGCTTCCCTGTGTCATATTCTCTACCATTAATAGTGTTCCCTTGTGAAAATGTTTACAGTGCATCCCATTCATCACATCCTCCTCGCAGTCTAATAAAAATGCCCTTTAAGGCCTTACTTTCAGTCTCTGGATTTCAAAGGGCTTTTGATTCCTGCAGCTTGCCCTCCAGTCTCTCTTGAGTCCCTCTTCACTCCTTTGGGACTGAGATCTTTTTGGACTTTGGGTTCAGAGAGCAAATGCTTTGGGATTGCTAGCAAACCTAATAAAACTAGTGAGGTGAAATCTCTGAGATGAATAGAAAAAAAACTACAAGGTCTAATGGTCACAGGCTTCTCTAGATGTGCCGCCAGGCTTAATGCAAACTGACAGAACGGAGAAGCTAAGAATGAACCTGAAGACATGAAGATCATTGTGTCATTCTCTGCAACAGCAAAGCTGAATATAACAAGTATTTGCGGGCGTCTACACAGATGCATGAAATGTTTACATCGATTATCCAATTACAAGTAATGTGTACCAGTTTTTTATTCTATTGTACAGTACAGGGGGTTAATGTTGCTTGCTTTCTGGTGGATTTCATCAGAATTGCATCCAACATGCTGGCAGGAGGGATTACTCTTCACATATCCCACCGTTCTTAACATAAAATACACCTTCAACAGAGTCGCTGTCATCAAGGGCAAAATGCAAGATGCAACTATGCACCTGGTTCTGTAACAGAGGCGGCTCAACAGTTCAATCAAATAAACCACACAATGGGAAATTTGTAAGAGAAAAAAAGTGACACATAGTTTTAAATGTTTGTTTTAGGTTTTCTGAATTTGTGAGTTACTCTTCCAAAAAAATCTTCCTACAAGAAAGCTCTCGGAGCTTTTTTGGGTAAGAAATCTTATATTCTTAACCAGTCGCTTTGTAATATTGCTGATGTGAATAGCTTGAAATCAAATAATTATGCTACTTAACTAGCTAGCTCCTTTTATCATGTCCAGGGGCAAAAAAAGTACCTTTTAAAACTGATTTTTATACATAAGAATGAAGTTGTTACAAAGTGAGTGATTCAAAGACTCTCAAATTAAGAAGAGCTGCAGCCACAACAGGGGAAGCATCTTATGAATACTGCATACCTAAACAAGATTAAAACAGCTGTCAGTCTTAGGTCCACAGGTTTGAAGCACTCTACTAACATGAATGGAAATAACCCTGAAAGTGTTTAGCTCTCAAGTGAAACATTTAAATCAAAGACATTTCTATAATCACTATTGTACTTGTTAACTGTGTCTTCCCTTTTAGTTTTGGTAATATGATTTACAGCTTTGTTTTGTTAAACTTTTTTGGTATTATTAGTGTTTATTATTTGTTTTATATCTGTGTTTAAAGCCTAACTGGGGACGCAATCTACAAATTAGCCCTGTAGCCTGTATGCTATTGTTGCATTAAAAAACTCACATGGGTATAACAAATAAATAGATGCCCAGTGTATGACCTTAAGATTGTTGCATTCATTCAGTGAAAATCTAGCAGTTCATCTGCTTTGTATTTTACTGGACTAAAGTGCACTTCGCATGAAAATACTCCCAGAAAAGCTGCCACACAACACTTTATGTGTGTGTTGATTTACAAGTTTAGTTTAATTATGATAAATTCTGATTCAATTTCTTTGTTTGTGACGATCATTAATCAGAGTGTGAATGATGCTACCTGAGGCTTGATGCACAACAAACCAGCAGATTGAGACCCCTCGCAAAGACGGGTCTCAGTCCACTTAGGGAAATACGAATGCAGCACAGGTCACAGTCACACAGCATGGAGGTTTTTTTGCTTTTTAATGTCATCTGTGACAACAAAACTTTGCCATTTTAAATACTGGAGCTACACTGATCATTAGACTCTATTACCTGTGCTGGAACTCCTGTTACCATTATTATCTGTAACACAGAACCTACAGGCGCCTTTTTACATTTGGAATTTTCTGTGATATCCTGTTAAAAAAAGGCTGTTTTAATATAACTGAGCACCCACTGGTTTGACCAAAAAAAAGAAAAGGCAATGGGAAGCAGAAAATGCAAATGCAACACTTGTCATAAATCCAACTCTCACATATTTTGTGTACAATTTGAATTTTCTTAGAGAGAAACGTGTTGCTGGTAAAGTTTGATACAACAACATGATGAAGAAATTGAAAAGATTGATTTTGACTGATTGCAGGACAACTGGCAGGACACTTACAGTCTCACTGGGCAGTGCTGATGATTGTAGTCCGCTCAGAAATAATGAACTAGTCTAATTACCTTAGAAACTTGTGGTTATCAGAAATTGGGGTCCAAAACAGGCTGTGGGATTCAGTGCCATGCATCAGGTTTGACCTCTTGGAGGACTGATTGTGAATGACCTGTAACCCAAAGAACAAAGGACATAAAGGAAGGAACCATCAGATAAAGGAAAGAATTTAAACAGCTTAAATTAGTTGATAGGTTGCACCAAGGTCTAAAAGAACAGGCTCCAAAACAGTTGTTGTGCTATATTAACAACACATACAGTAATACAGATAGAGGAGACTGTCCCTGCTGCCTTCAACATCACCGAACTGATATATCTTCACATGGTAAAAGTTTTTTGTGTTAAAGCAATTCTACATGAATTTCAAACCTTTTGTGCTTTTGATTTGTTCTGAGGTTATATTGGTGCACTCAACAACTTTTTTAAAATCCAGCCTAAGACATTTTGTTTTTGTTTTACAGCAATGTGTCACGTGCAAGCAACTGAATACCAACACATTAGCCAATTTGAATGTGCACCATGGCTGATTCAGCAAAGAAATAAAAAAGGACAAATCCAAAGGAAGCCAGGAAGAGATACAGAAAGAGATAGAGAAAGAACAAGAAATAAGACAGGAGTCAACATCGAACTGGCTTTTGATCATGATGTACTTATTAACAGGCTACATGAGTGGGTGGACATATCAGGTGTAGGCCCAGACTGGTTTTAGTTCTACTTTAGGACAGGAGTTTTGCTGTCTCTCTTGGGGACTTTGTCTCAGATGCCTCGCTCCTTACTCAAGGTGTTCCACAGATGTCAATGCACGGATCTGGTACTGTTTGATTTCTTGCTTGTGTTGTTTCCACTCTCAGATGCAAGTCCCTTTGGAGAAAAGTATCTTCTAAATTACTACAATTCTTAAAATAACACTATTATAAAAATTAATAAACAATCCAATTCTGTTTAAACTGTAAAAAATGTGAAAAAGATATTTTTTAAAGCTCTGAATAAATATTTGTTGAGTATCTTGGAATTATTTCCATACTGGATAATTCTACGTGTCACGATTATTGCTCAGAGTAAACTTTAAATGCCACTGCACAGAGTAGTTTGACCTTTAGACAGCCAGGCAGAATGATGCAACGGGTCCAACACATTTCCAAAACTGGATGTGCATGGAGCTACAGCTGTCAGACAGAAGACCACAGTTTGCATCTGTCATAGACCTGTAATTAATGTTGACTTTCTGTTACCTGTGCCCAGAATCTTTTTGAAGGGTTTTAATTGCACAAAGAAACTGCTTTCTGACCTGGACCGTGTTTACATATCTAAAGCAAAACGCAGTGGAATTAATCAGGCCTTCAGGAAGGTTACAATGATCCTCCTTGTTTTGTAAGTTGCTTAATGAACTATGGTAATTTCAGAGGTTGTAGTTTGTGGTGAAAACAGGACTGCATTGCCGTATGCTTCAAAGCACAAATTAATATTTTGTTTGGCACATTTATAGATTTCTAATTTTTTTTCCCCCAGAATATTGCAATGAATTGTGAACATCGGTGTTCATGTTCTCATGTACCCATGTACTCATGACTCTCTTTTTCTGATACTGTGTTGTAAAATCTTTGTAATTCCCAGAGAGAGTAATGAAGCATCTGTTCACTGCATCGAGGTCGCACATAAGTACATCACTGCCATGCCATAACCATGAACTGCTATCACCGCTCTTCTTATCACAGCGCAGAGGCTCCTCCAGAGCTGTGGGTGTTGCACATCTGGTGAGGAAGACATGGAGTGACTCCAGGAAACAAGCCTCTGTATAATGATGCACTGCAGATACCTTATTCCACAACAAAGGAGGGTATCTTCTGTCATATAGAAAGTTTTAAAGTTTTGGAAATACATTGTTTTACATACAAATCTTTCAGGCAGATCAAAATGAAAGATAAAAATAAAATTATGGAATTGACATCTGGTCTTGAATGACAAAGAGGTGAATTAGAACAAATGAAGGCTCCCTGTCGATAATCCCGTGAGAAAATGGGAGCCACTGAACTGTGAACAGGTTTCCAAATCAAATGTAATGGAACAAGGGGCATGGGTTCAGCAGAGAGACGAGAATCGCTTCTGTAAGGTGGGATTTTCTCTCCATCCTGTGCAACGTATCGAAGGCAGTGAGGTCAATGCCTTAATTAGAAATAACATGAGACTATGGAATGTTTACAGCTTTGCATTTCAGGTCTTTATAAACATGGATCATTATTGCAGGGCTGCAATGATTTAAAAGAATCTTGTCTGAGGATTGTCAGACTTCTTTACATTCAAACCGAAAATACTCAAACTCTATTAATCTCTTGCTGATAAGGCTTTATGTTACTCATGATGGCTTTCATCAGTTTGATCTCATTAGAGCCAGTGTAATTGAGTACTTATATTAAAGTATGACCTATAACCCTTCGTTCTGTTCCCAGTTTCACAAATGTACTTTAATTAACTTTGTTTCCAGAAACTAAAGGAAGACTTTGAATAACAGCTACCGATAGACTCAACTAGGGGAAAAAAAACAGAGAAAAAACAAGTATCAGAACTGATGTCTGGGTAACAGTAAGTGAGAAATTGTTCATTCATAGGGGAAACACTGTTTTAGATTGGATGTCATTGGATATCCTGGATGTGGCCAGCAAGTGTACGAGCTGCATGAAAATTTTACCAGCATGCAGTAAGTAGGTGAAATAAAACCATCTTGTTCTCCCCCTCTGTGCGAGATGGATTTTCTTTGTTTTTGGCCTGGGGTAAAAGTAATAATCATGGAAATGTGCAGTAAAGAGCATTAACCTCAGAAGTCGAAATGTCCAATTTGCCCTCGAATGTGGTCCTGCATCAACATTCATTTCTCTCCGTTTTAATTTGACTTTAACTTCTAATGATTGGAATTATGAAATTTCCTTTTTCAGGATGAATGTGATGTTCAGCACTCCCCCACATACAACAATCTTATCAACCTTCTACGCAGACCTAAATAAAGAGTTCTAAAAAGTGCTGCATTGATGAGGGTGGGAGCATAAAATTCAGCGCAGCAACAGTTTCACATCATTTGACATTTCATATCATTTGGTTTGATATTAAGGAGCCTGTGGCATTATCTTCAGTTCAATGCCTTTTCCAATTTGAGATCCACTGCCTTCCTGATTTTACCCTCATTTGTAAATGTCACTTAAGTGGAAGTGATGGAAAAATTTGCTGTGGTGCAAAAAGAAAAGTGGCGGGTGGGAGGGTATATGAAGCATGATGAAAAAAGCTGTTCTAAAAAAAAAAAATCATGCTTGTTTGGTGTTTTTGGGTTACACAGAAAGTAAATTTAGGTATAATATTCATGTTCGTATTTGTTTGAAAATGCATTTTTTGCTGTTTTAAGAATGAATAGAACAATCAGAGCAAATGTGAAATAATTACTTGTATAGATCACTGGAAATAAATGCCTATTTTCTATCCTCTTATAATACAGTTATCAGACATTTAACAGCTCTGCTAAAAAATCAGATGTTTCAAATTCCCACTTACAGTAACTGGAAACAGTTTTATCCACACGCTAATGTCTCTAAGCACCTCCTCACAAGCAGAGGCAGAAACGCTGAACAAGCTGCCGCTGCCTAGTGATGTCAGGCAGAGGCCTGACCTTCCATTATTAGCCCATTGTTGCCGGCTTTTTCAGTCAATATGTCACACATACTCTCATTCCCAATTTTCCACAGTCACAGCATGTCCCACAGGGTTTTGCTTTGCCCTTCGTGTCTTAAACAGGGTTAGGGTTTGAACTGGCTATTATGCGGCACATAATTGCACTTAGTCATGCTGCAGATTGTCCCAGGAGTAGGAGCCGCGGCAAGGGACATTCTTATTTGAAGGGGATATACCAGCAGAATAGTATCCAGTCATAGCAAATCCATCTTACTGTCCCCAGAGCAATGTTATGCATTGAAGCAAGGATGTTCTCAACAGCTATTTATTATAAAGACGTAGTAGCAGATGCAAATAAGGAGGCCGGGGGGTCTCTGAAGAATCATAACTGGTTGGAGAGCTCATTAGGGGGAGTGTAACAATGCCTGAAGGCCATCACGGGAATGCTGCACTCCAGGTGAAATGAAGTGATGGAGGGACGTGACCTCACTCTATCACCAGGAGGAAGATCTCAGAAGCACGTCCAGTTTACAGCAGATGTCAGACTTCAAAAGTAATGTGAGGTTCCTGATTGACTGGGAGGTGTGACTCCCTGTACCATTATTCTGTTTAATGACTACACTCTTCTCCAGTAACTGGGTACAGCTGTTAGTAGTAATACTGGAGTCTGCAGAATATTTCAATATAAGAAGTAGAAACAAACAAGCAAACAGAAAAGGTTTGGATTTCATTGTTCATTTATCCATAATTTTTGTGCAATCCCAAACCTTTAGTACTGGTTTGAAGAGGAACGTTCAGAATATCATTATGTTATTGCTGCTATTTAAATAAGGTAGGCTATGTGAATTTGATTGAAATAATTTTATGAAATTTAGTTGTCAAAGGTAAAGGATAGATTAGATATCATTTAAATTTAGCACAGATATTCTAAAAATGTTCCTTGCAGTCCTCATCAAGATTAAGGCAAAAACTTTCATTTACAGCTCAGTAGCGGAAATAAAATACGTTAGAATATAGTAAGTGGTGCAACTAACATTTATTTACTTATTCATTGTAGCTGAATTTTTCACATATGCTTCTACTTGCAATTGCAATATCGGCTCTTTAGGTTTTACCACAGAGATGATTTGGAACATTCAATAAACCAAGCCAAACAAATTGATACTCTAACAGTCCACTGATTTCCCTGCACTGGACCAAGAAAGCACAGCTTGGTTTTGGGACATTATGGCCAACAGTTGCTTGTTATTGCCCAGGCTTTTTGGCAGAGCATGAGCGAGTTAGATATGGTGGAGAGCATTGATTGATGGATTGCTAATTGTCTCCTTGGTAAGCAGCAGATGCTCTGTCACAGATGCTACAAACAAATTAGATGCTCTAACGAAGGAGCAGCGCAATTGGTGACCTTTTAGTTTACAATTTGTCAGCTATCTTAAATGGTTTGTATGAGCTGATAATGTAACTGTGGACACAAACTGTAGAACTGAATCAATAGACTTCATGAAAGAACAAACTGTCTCTGGAGGCTTTTCAACTGAGGTGTACATACGTATGATCTAGTTGTGTCAAATCTAATCTAGATCTGTTTTTAAGTCATTTGGAGATGTATAGGCGCACATATATTGGAACTGTTTGGTAGCAAGAAAAAAATAACAATTCATTCACTTAAGGGTAGGGTAGGACATGCTTTCTATAAGCATTTTCCCCCTTCTCCCTTCATTGCAGCCAATTACTGAAATGCTCTAACACAAAAATTTAATGTTTCAGTCACCTGTTCAACGGACAGGACTGCAAAAACCACATCAAATCATTTTTATCTGGCCCCTTCTAAACGGTTGGATAGTGATGTTTCTATCAAACTAAACTGTCATTTGTCCCTCCCCCATCCCGTGTTCCTTATGGAGTTCCCATGCTCTGGAGGCATGTCTTCGAGTTGATTTTCAAAATATAGCTTTCCAGGATCTCCTACCGCAGACCAAAACTGGGATGTCAAAATAAATAAATAAATAAAATGAATATCTGAAAGCACTCAGAGAGTGCAGACCTCCACCAAGCCCACCCAGTACGCCAGGGCCTTCAGGACCACATCCAGAATATTAATTATGACATCTACCTGCAACTAGAAGATGGCCTGTTGCGAGGTTTAAAAACATTTTGGACATGGCTGGACTTAATGTATGTGTCCTCTACCTGAGCTGCATCGATACCAGAATGAGCCGCTGTGCATTCATTATTGATCTCTCCACATGTGGTATAATCAATTGATATCAGCTGACATCCAGTTCTCTGTTCTTTTTAGCATCATGTAAAGGTTTCTCTACATGCATATAGAAAATGATACAAATATGTCATCCCACATTGCTAATCAATTAATTATTGATTTATTGAAGCTTTACTTCTGAATGATAAAAAAAATGTTTAAGTTGAGAGAAATGGTTTCTGTAAAAGTCCCCTTTATGTTTGTTTGTTTTTTTCAAATGCTGCATAAGCAATTGTCAATGACCCCATATGGTGGTGTATGAATGTTAGCGGCTCCAGCGTTAAAAAATGATAATAATAAAATCCTGGCTCCAGATGGTGATCTCTATTACCCCTGAGATATAATCAGTTGTTTCCTTATACCATTTCAGAAATTTCCACGAAATTTCTTCAAAATCTCTCCTTCACTTTTTGAATTAAGTTTCTACCAGACAGACAGACATTGCTGGTGAAAAACATAACCTTATTGCCTTGGCAGAGGTAATGAAAAAGTAAATGAATTTGCTATCATAAAGTAAACATAAAACTTAGGTTATTCATCACAGTCAGCAGTGCAGTGTATTAGCCTTAGTTGTCATGATTATGGGATGAGCACACTGTTTCCTGGGTGCCTCTGAATGCACCATTCTTCAGCCCTGATTGCTGCCTTCCACCTGTGCTGCTCCCTATTTAAGCAGCAGTCTCAGTTTGTTTCACTGCCAGATCGTCAGAGATTCTCTGTGTATTTCCAGCCTTAGTAAACCTCTTATCTGTCTCCCGTGTATGACCTGTTTTTCCCTCCAAGGATTTACTGTTTTTTGCCTGCCCTGTCCGGTTTTTTCTTGTCTTGTTTTCTTGTTGCTTACCCAGTTTTTGGACCTTGGACTGTTTCTGTTTCCTGGATTCTGGATTCTGGACTATGCCTTATTCCCTGGACCATTTTGGAACCCTGGACTTCCCGGTAATCCTACACTGGTTATCAAAATACCAACCATCAGGCTTCTACATGGAAGTTTTTTGCAAGGAACTCAACTGTACTCTCATCCTCACAGAAGAGGCCTGCGACCAGTACCTGAAGGCTTAAGAAATAAACTTTTCTGTCTGATCCTGAGGCCTCTGATCATTTGTGGGTTACATCTGTTAAGCAGTTACATTAGTAATATTGTTATTCTTCCTTTTTGTCAGAACTGATGACACACTTTTGAAAAAAATCTCTACACAGTATGAACGTTGGGTGTTGACTGTACTCTCTGGTTGTAATCTCTGGTTGACTGACTCATACAGTGAGTGGGGAAGATGTGTATACATTCCAGTTTCCGAATTACAAATACCGCTGTTTTTAATCTTCCAACAAATGTCTGGTTCAAATCAGACTGGTAGGAAGTCTTTCAACTAGTTATGTCCTCTGGTTCTTTCAGGGGGAATTTTGTTGCTTTATCCTTAAAGTATAGGCAAATGTTTTTGAAGGTCATTGCATATAAGAATGCTTTCTGTCTCTTACACGATAAATACATCTCAGCTTCCATTAATCTCAATCTTTTGATAACAACAGATATGAGAAGGTTGGAATTAAATTGATATTTCTCTCTCCCTAAAAACTTAAGCAATGCAAAATCCGATTCATTTCATATTTTGTTTGAAGTTTCACTGCCTGAATGGAAAATTCAACTCAGCTTCAGGTTAAGTGAAGAAAAAACAAACAGTGGAACAGGGTTTAAAAATCCCACTTGAAGGGTCCAAAATAACTTATAAAAAAAAATCTGAAAATGTTCCATGGAAAATGTTAAATTTGTTAATTACTCGACTTCTTCAGACTGTTCTGAAAGAAGAGGAGATGATACACCAAATAAACATGCCATATGTCAACTGTTCTGAGACCTGCAGCAAGGCAAGCATCATATTTCACAAACTGTCTCAGTTTAGACATCTGTTATGTATTTTCTGCTGTGAATAAGCTGTTGGCCTGTGTGATTTGAAGGTCTTTTTGTTTTCTATTTTGTTTCAAATTTGGATTGTATAATTTTCACTGTGTGGTGCTTGAGGTCCAGCAATTTAGGGAATCTGGAGAATTCTCAACGCTCAAAGGGTAACAGAGCAAACCTAAGTTTAACACTACGGAACCCTACAAATCCCTCAAACAGCACTAAAAACAATCATTTGTCAGTAGCTTAAATAACCACATGGACAAGGGATTAGAGTGAAGTTACATCTGACATAGCCTTTAAACTAAAAAATGTGCCTCATGTGTTGTATTACATAAAGAGTGAATGAACAACCTATATTCACTGTTAAAAGGAAGTCTCATGTTAACCAATGTCTTTTATCATGGCTGTAATGAATTTTAATTAATATGAAAAATCCAGTAAAATCATAGAATGGATAATTTTATACTGAAAAATCTTGACATCACCATCAGGCATCCATTAGGAGCCTCTTGAATACTTGCAACCTCACCCAGAGAGATGTGCTGTGTGGTGTGTTACAACGCTCAATGTAATTCGTCCTCCAGTGCTGAACACAATATGTGGCAAAGCCTTTTTAAGACTAACCAACGCCTTCCACTTCCTCCCACATTGTATTTTTGGCCTCCTGACCCCAGATATAGTAGTGAGCTGACTCAGGAGGGGCACCTTCTGAGTCAGCAGTAAAAAAAAGCTTTCTTTTTGACAGCCTCCCTCACCAGTGAACCCTTGGGTTGCTGTAAGCTGCAGACCAATTCAAAGCACAACTCTGAATTTCTACCTCTTACTTTTGACTTTGGATATAACCAATTTTATTTTATGTTGTCTCCTTAAGATGGGAAGAAAATACAAATAAACTACATGATGGTGAACCAAAACGCACTCAATAGTAAGAAAGTTGGCAACTCTGATTGTTTTTTGTCCTGAGTGTCCGCAACCTCAACCTTATACATCAGAAAATGGGTTTAAATTATACTCAATAACCCTATAAGCAGATATTATCGAATTAGCTAAAGCTTGAGATCTACTATAAGTCCAAACTCAAACTGCTACATACAGTATTAAACTGATGCTTCCCATGCAGTTTCATGGTAGGATGTTAAACTCTCCCGGGTAATAAAACCTTTTGCATTGCAGATACAAATACCAGTCAGTGGTTAACAGACAATTCAAAAACACATAATTCCTCAAATATCGACTCTGAAGTCAGTAGTCTTTAAAAGGAACCTGAAAAGACGCTGCTTTAAGAAGTATACAATTGGCTTCCATTTAATAATTTTGAACAGCTGTGACCTGGAAGAATGAGAATCTACTGTACACATTCAGTTTCACAATAACCTGATTTAAAAGGTGCTCCCAATAAACTTTTCCTCCATTTCCTGGGTCACTAGCACATGTGACTTCAGTCACATTTTGTATATTTCAGGAATTGAGGAAAATCTGAGGCCCACTGGACTACCCACCCGCGTTTCCCAAAAGCATCGTAGAGCCAAAGTGCTCGTAAACTACATCGTTAGATGAATCTTACATTTGCGGTGCGTTTCCCAAAAGCATCGTTGTTAACGTTCATCTTAAAAATGGTCGTAGATTAACGAGTACTCCAGACATGTCGTACATGGCTAAGATCCTTCGTACAGCGAGTTGTGCAGGCTGGAGCCGCACAATAGCGGTTCCCACCGGCGAAAATGATAGCTACGCGTAAACATAACGTGAGTTCTAAAAATGAAATAAATGAGCCTGTTGCGAATGCAGCCTTTGTAGTGAGGAGAGAAACGTGACACTTGATGTGGTGAATGACAGTCAAAAAGGGGTTTTATTTGGAAGGGATTTATAATGCTGAGTGACAACTGTGGGTAAACAGAAGAGGGAAATGAACACGGAGATAATATTTGGCTCATGATGACGGGAGTTATCGGGTCTGCTTTTTTCAAGTGGATGGGGTGGAGAAACAGTCAGATGTATTTTATAAATAAATCATGAATGACTTGGTTCTCATCCACCCCGACTTCCCGGCTGCCCGGCTGCCAGGTTGTGCAGCATGGCAGTGATTGCGCTAACGGCGCTCGCTTTGGACTGCTGGACTTGGAGGCATCGGAACCGCAGCTTCCACCACCCGATGGTGCTCAACCATGCCTCTGCTCAGGCAGGGCGCCTTGGTGAAGTACCCAGCACTGACAGGGCCCTCTCCCCCTCCGCGGACAGGGGTGTGGCGACAGCAACCCCTCCGCACCTCTGGCGTCCCACACCTGCATCCTTCGTTTGTTGGTGTGGAAACCCCGAAACTGGCTGAAGAGGACGGTGCTGTTGGCCTGCACCTCGTCCACCAGGACCCCGACTTTGTTTACCCGGAACGCCGTTTTCCTTTTTTTTCGCTATCTCCACTGAACAATGGAGACGCCCTTTCATTTTATCTTTTTATAGCCACGCAATGCTGTCCTTTCAGTCGGTCACTGGGTGACAAACTTATTATGAATAGGCCACTGGCAACACGCCACATTTATGCTAAATAAAATAGGCTATGTCCCGACTCAGCTCACGACATGTTTTTTCATGACATAAAGTGGCATTCTGTTGAGGCAGAACGTTATTTTGTGAATCTGAATGACGTGACAGTTGTTATCTTAGGGTAAACACACGGCGTTACACCTGCTCGATGCTTCAGCACTCACGTTCAGCAAGCTCGTGGACAGCTCCACCCGCTCCGAATGATCTTAAGATGATCTTACCGACGTTGTCTCTGCGAGCATGTTTGGGAAACGCAGGTTAAATTTTAACGATTGCTCGTTAGATCCCACTTAAGTTCCTTCGTTATTCCAAAAGTTCATCGTTATTGGGAAACGCGGCCCACATTTCAAAATGATCCTAGGGAGCCCACGAGTCCCAGCAAAGTGTCTCTGATGTATTGGAACTTAGAGTGGTTTCAAAAGGGAAGCTGTGCCTCAAAAGGTAAAATAGGTTTTCTACTAATTAGCATATTGATGTGTCCTTGGACTAAACGCTGAAATTGTGTGTTTCTACATGATAGAAAAAACTGTGCATGCACTTTGAGTGTAAGGGATTTACCACATTTATTGGGTCCAATTCTGTAATGCATCTTTAAAATCGTATCCTGGAAGAAATAAACAAACAAAAAAGAGGATACAAAGTTATTGTCTGATGAGCCTAACTGCTGGAATCTCAGTAGTTTATCTAAAACCTAATCACCATTACTCTTCTTCGTTTACAGCTCAGTTAAATCTGCATTTAGAAATTATTATTGTCATGTGACCAGACTACGAATCCAAACAACATATGTTACTGTTCTTCGTTGTATCAGTTTAATTTCTAAAGTCAGATATATTAGACAGTTCATTTAGATCCCTTAGACACATTATTTAGCACAATGTGAGACTGTAAATATTTATAGCACACTTTCAAATACACTTTAATGTCCTTGTTAAAATATTGCACCATTATTTTTATTAAATAAAGTACCATAAATGTGCAATGATGCCCATCTTTGCTCCCCTGGTTACTTTGTGTGAAGCTAAACAGGAAGTGTAGATAAAGAGGGGATGGTGGTGAATGCACTTTTATTGCTCACTTGCATCAATTTTTCTGCGAGGAAATTCTTTCTACCAACACACAAAAGACTATTTCATTCAGTTCCTTTTTTCACAGGCTTTGATGCCATATTCTTTGAGGATAACATTTATATATTATTGATGTGTTTCATATGTGCCCATGTCCTTGTGATTATAAGGAGAACCTGAAGCTGTATAATACCATCTTATTCTTAATACACAACAATTAACAAATCGAAGGTTAAGAAAAAATTACCAAATAGTTCATAAATAAATCACCAATCAAAACAACTGCTAGATGCTACAATAATTTTAAATCCTCCCCTACCATAAATACAGTTCTGACTTTTGAATTAACCCTATTAAAAGTCAGAGTAATTACAATGATAATGGGAAAAATACTGCATCTCGGTCACAAGATTGAATGCTCTATCTCCTGCAGACACACTCAGTGACTAGATGAGCGCATATGCATATAAATCATTTAAAACTGCCCCTTTTTCTTATTCCATCAAAATCTTGAAATTGTGACTTTTTGTTGGAAATAAAGAGCAGGAAATGAGATGTAGTGAATGCATGCAATCAGTTTTCAGCATTGCCTCCAGTTCTTGAAATGACTCAGTAAGAGCTTTTATCACAGGCCATTCAGCTGCTGCCTTTTTTCTGATGAAATGTGCTGATTTCTTTGGTACTCCGTCACACATTTCTGTCCTTGGCCTTTGGCTTCTGCAAGCTTCCAGGCAGCTGGAGGTGTCTGCAGCTGCTCTGGCCTCTGCCCTCCAACATCCTGAGAGCTTGAAGTCAAGCCACTCACATTGAAGCTCCAAAAGTGAAACAAGGGTTGTTGTAATACTTACACTAATATGCTATTACTGACTGAGCTTTGGGCAAATCTTTGAGCTAATAACAACTGACTGACTCTGGAAATGGGCAAAGGCCCAGAATGTAAGTCACAATAGATTGGAGTGTCAGTGGAGTAATGGAGTAATAGTGCTTAAATTTCAATTCAATGTTCCTTTCCTTTTAGATCAGCAGGAAATAAGTCGTCGTGCAGTGGTTGCTACTTGTTTAAATCAAAGTCATGACTATTGCGATGCAGATGGATTTTACGCATTATTTCAAGGATGTGGAATAATTTCAGTGATGTGGAATTAGACCTTTTACTTCCAGCTGCTCAGAAAAATAGAACAAAAACTTTGATCCAGTAAACAATTTAACACTTTCATTTAATTGTGCTTTATGTACACAACAACATAACAAATATTATCTATGTGCAATATTTCACTCTTTTCAGCATTTTTATTTTTCTGAGATACAGAAACATTTGCTTCCTTAACTATCTGATAAAGTAGTTTACTTCATTATTAGAATTTGCTCAAGCCTCAAGAGTGGGCTGTGCTTTTGTGATGGTTTAGTAGAAGCTATGATGTGTGGCAGTCGGCCAAGATGCCCTTGGAGTTGCTCTATCTCCTCATCAATAATGCTCTGTGTCCAAGAGCCCGGAGACGATAATAGGGTGAGTAGCAGTACAAATTAGTCCCACCAGCCAATCAGAACCAAGGCTCTCCAAACAGCAGAAACTGATATAAACAGTGTATTGTTAAGAACTGTATTTGAGTGTATGTATAATTGTGTTTATAAAGGGTCTTTTAGAGCCCCATGATTGAAATTACAATCTGGTGTTAGACTCAATGGGTCATTTAACCCAATGAGAATGTTCCTAAGCAAAATAGACTATTCAGCTGTACCCGACATGTGGAGTAAACACAGGAAGCGAGCAGTTAGCATAGACAGTGTATTTTAAAATGAGGCAGGAAGTGGTCAAAAATGTGACCAAAATGCAAGAAAGGAAATAAGAAAATACAAACCAAACAATCAAACCTTCAATACATCTAATTATTTTAAAAGCAAAAAAAAGATGCAAAAGTATTTTATTTCACAAATAGACATTTTGTGTTGAGTGTCACTTTATATCAAAACATCTGCTATTTTTTTCCCCTAAATGTAGCCCAACCTTTTACTGAATGATTCCAGGGCTCTTACATTGTTGCATCACTTTACATCTGAAGCCTTTGATCCTACAATCCAATTTAAGATAAGCTGGAGTAGTGTCTAGAAAATGTTGAAGCAAAGTGTAGCATGGCTTATCTTGTATTTCATGTCAAAGGCATTGCAGGGATTTTGTGTGGTTCAAGAGAATCATAAGAACAGGAAGAGTGAAACAAACTACCGTTCAATGTGAACGTTGCTGCTGCAAATCTGATTCAGTTTTAAAGAGTAACTAACCCCTAAATCAACTTTTTTTGCTGATAAACTGTGTAAACGAATGTTTAGTAGTCTTAATTACATATCCCAGTCTTTATTTTGACATTTTAGTGCATATTTGTTAAAATCTTGATTTTAAGCCAAAAACCGTCTGTGCGGCTCCATCCTCTGGTTATCCAGTGTACTGCATTTGAATTTCGTGACCAATTTGATGATTGGCTCTGAGGTTCCTAGTGACGTCAGCAAGATTTTATTGTGTTCGCAGCTCTGCCGCTGCTAGGTATTAAAACGGCTTCGCCCTAGACCTCAGACCGCCTCAGGCATCGCTGGAGCTAGCGGCTCGCAGTGATACGGCTCAGGGCCGCTAGCTAGAAAAATCTTCCACCTCAAAGGATTTCTCCGTTGCAAAGCTTGACTCACTGTCGCTCATAATTACGCACTTTAGCTGTCAGTGTCAGCCCCAAAACCAGCTGTCAATCACAGCCCACTAGACCCCTCTTGCTCATGCCCCTCGGCCCCTCGGTCCTCCTGGAACGCATGCCAGCAAACGGATATGAACACACTGGTAGCAACAAAACAATGAATGGGGACATCATCGGAGGAATTAAGGAAAAGAGAAAATGATCATTCATTCATTAATTTTATGTGCAGCTTAATCCAATTCAAGGCTGCGTGGAGCAACTTTACTTATATAGCAGTTTTCCACTTTTCATTCATTATGCATTGTAAAGTGCTTTACATTGCAAAAAAATAAAAAATAAATAGTGCACACCTGATCATGCTATGTTTTTCAGTTTTTCACATATTCATCATCATGCACACACAAACACATGATGCCACCCTTCTTTTCAGGAAAATAAAACGCTGCCTTCTAGGTTCTGTCTCTTTAACTGAGACAATTTTGTGAAAAAATTATTGAGGTAAAAATCTAAAAGATAAATGACCTAACACCACTTATGAGGTGACTACTGTAATTCAATTCTTTTTGGTCTCCCCAATAAGTCCCTCCAGAAGCTGCAGCTCCTCCAAAACTCTGCAGCACGTGTTATCACTCGGACCCCCATTGCTCATCATATCACTCCCATCTTGCAACAACTCCACTGGCTCCC
>JAVQJG010228925.1:0-18913 GCA_036024015.1 Craterocephalus amniculus
CACACACACACACACACACACACACACACACACACACACACACACACACACACACACACACACACACACACACACACACACACACACAAGATGCAACCCCCCCCCAGCCCCACTATCAGCCCACTGACCCCACCTTGAATTTTAATCTAGATTTAGGATCTAACAAGTATCGAATAATTATCTACTGCTGTAAGTCTATGTGTTTGTATATCTTAAACTGAAGCACATCATGACTGGCCCAGAAAGGATTAATCAACAGAAAAATAGTTTTTTTTATTTTATTTTCTATGAATTGAACTGTGCGTTGTGTTTCACTCCATTCTGATAATATTCTCTTTCATTTTCCACTTTCTAGATTGTTTACCCAGTTCATGAATAGAAAACTGCTTACTACTGTACTTGTCATAATCACACTTTAAGTTTCTTTTTCTTACTGTGCTGCTGAAGTAAGTGGTCCATAAGGATTTTGGTAAGAATGAGAAATTGACACTGTGATGGACAGGCAGCCCATCTATATGCACCCAGTTTCTTATCCAGAAGCAGCTGGGATTGGCTGTGGCTTTTCAACAGGATGAGGAGGGTATAGATCATAAAATATTCCGCCAAAGTGCTTTTGTTTTATAAATCAGAAATCACCATTTTCTTCTTCCAGTGCTTTTCCTGGAAAGACAGACAATTCTAGGCACGTCAAAAGGATTTATTTTGATCAAACATGTGATGTAAGTGCAGTTTATAATCGGAATAATGTTTTTTTAAAGTTCATGCAAACAGTAGAAGTCTGATCTGAATTATAACCTCAACATGTTTGACTCTTAATCGGATGGTTTAATTATTATACATGAATACAAGCAGTATATTACTTTGTTTATAGTTTAAGGTATTACTCATAACATCGATATTTAAAAGAAGAAAGAAGAAAAATATCCACAAATAATCCTGGAACTGTTTGGAAACTAAAAATAGACCAAACACAAGTTGGGCTCCAGATGTTAAATGATTATCCCTTGTTTGGATGGCCAATATCTTTATTCCAGACAGATCTGTAGACAGGATTTTAAGCCCCTTTACCTTATTTCAAATCAGATGAGCCTTCAACTGACTGCAACCTTTATGCACAGTGATCTCGATCCACTCTTTGTCTAGTTTAAGGACAGTGGGGTTTTTTTTTTGTAAAATTTACTTCTTATTTCATACCATCACCGTCACTTTAACTTACAAGTTTTCTATAATAGTTAGACAAATCAAGTTTAAAATCTTTTGGCAGAAGCCGACAGATGCTTAGAGGATCTTTAGTGTGATTAATAAGAAAAACTGTTCTTAGACTGATTAATGAGCTATTGAGATCAGAAGGATTGAACCAGGTTGCGGATCATTAATTCCATGTCCTGACTTGCTCTGCTCTGCGCATCGATGTCCAGGGGCGTTTTCATCATGTCTTTGCCTGACAAGAGGTCACAGGGTATAGCTAATGTGACACCAATGTCTGTGTTAATTACATGGGTATTAGCTTTTGGGGAATCCCTACAGCTTTGTGATCTGCATTGGGCCAAATGTTTAGATGCAACACTAAGTTTTAATAGTACAGAAAACAAAATTTACATTTTTTGTTAGTTATAACTTTATAAGTTATCAACCAGCCACATACTGTAGGAGCAATGCAATAGTCTATTTTTGCGTTTTTGCTCCACCTGGATGGTTTTGTGTCACACCTTTTCTCCTGCAGATCATGCACTTCTAATACATGGCTTCATCTCTTCAAGATCTGACCTTTTAAATAACCTATCCTCACTTGTTTGCTCACTGCAATCAACCCGGCAGTCAGTGTATCCTCAGGCTAAGCCAAACAAGCTGATCAGCCAGGCACCTCTGTACACACTACCCCCCACTAATAGGCTAATGGCCAGAACTCATAATCCTTCTCAAAACAACCACGGAGATGCTAATTGTATCTAACTATAAATACGGGCAACTCCTTGTCCTCGTTCTTCATTTGTCTCTGCTTTTCTAAACGCAGAGCCGTAGAGCTGCTTCCCTGGAGCATTTTACCCAAATACCTCTAAAAAGTGTAGTAATATAAAAGAGGTGGCAGAAAGAGCGTCAGTGTACCTGCAGCTCTTCCAAAAAAAGAAGCGAGGAACGCACGGAGTTTTTTTTTACGCGGATACAGTTTTATGTGTCTCTGCAACATTTCCAAATTGAGACACTGAGAATAAGGGACCAGTCGAGATGTTCCCGTTGCCGATGTTCACGCCTGACCAGGTGGCTCGGGTGTGTGAGAACTTGGAGGAAACCGGCGACATAGAGCGCCTTGGCAGGTTTCTGTGGTCGCTGCCAGCGGCTGTGCCTGGCTCTGCCGGGGAGGCGCTCAACCGGCACGAGTCCGTCATGCGGGCGAGAGCGCTGGTCGCTTTCCACGCAGGGAATTTCGAGGCACTCTATCAAATCCTCCAGAGTCACAGATTTACGCGCGAGTCGCACGCCAAGCTCCAAGACCTGTGGCTGGACGCGCATTACAGAGAGGCGGAGAGGCTCCGGGGCCGGCCGCTGGGCCCGGTGGAGAAGTACCGGATCCGCAAGAAGTTCCCACTTCCACGCACCATCTGGGACGGCGAGCAGAAAACACACTGCTTTAAGGTAAAGGAAACATCTAATATATTCACATGCAATTTAGGACACAATTCACGTGTTTTTGGACAAAAAAAAAATTCGTCACACGGGAATATTAGACCAAATTATAACCTCAGATCATCTAAACATGAATGAAACGGGAAGTTACTGCCCTCCCTTGATGGTGGTTTTTAACCTTTCTACTGCGTCAGGCAGCCTGGTCTTTGAGCTCTTAAGATGATAATGGTCAGAGCCACGGTTATCCTCCACCTTCTGCCATCAAGTCTAAACTACTTTAAGGATGTCATCCTGCAGTAAGATCAAATATATAAGGACACTGTGGAGGAAAAGTAAGCTTTTCAAATTTCACCGTGTTTGATCAGCTGATCATGTGGCTGTCACAGCTTTTTGTCCTGTTTCCAGAGCAAACTATGATCACCACGATTCAGTAGCCTTTTATTTTTTTTTTTTTTTTTTACAGCTGATGTAATTCATTAGATGTTTTAGAGTGCCGTTTTAAATCCATACCTAGAATAATGCAACTGTTATTCTGGTTTGTAAAGCAGGTAGTGCCTGAAAAGCTAAAAAGTTTAATCTTTTATTGCTTTAGTTCCTCTGCAAGCGGTTAGATTATGCCCTTAAAATGACAGAAATGCCTTTTCTGTTAAATGGAAGGAAGGAAGAAATAACTTTGTCACAATATATGATAAAAAGAGATACTTATTATTCTAAATTTTTATATTAAAAGGCAAAAAAACCCAACATTAATTCAGTCCTTCAATGAGTGCTAAGACATGCGATCTCCCTCTTGTGGCACGCAGAAGTATTGTTTATAATCAAATAATCTTTCATTATTAACCTTCACCAGGATGGAAGTCCAGCAACCTATTAAGCCCCTTACCATGATCCAATTTAGAGGATACACAGTTATATGTGCTAATGTAGATGCAGCTTATCTGTTTATAAATCCAGTGTAATATGATTATACAAAGCACAAGATTATTGTGGTTTAAATCACAGTTACGGACTTTGTTTTTTGACCATAGTGTCATGCTAGATACTGAACCTAAATATTTCATACATATCTTTTTCTGCAGGAAAGAACTCGCAGCTTGTTAAGGGAGTGGTATCTCCAGGATCCATACCCCAACCCATCCAGGAAACGCCACTTAGCCCAGGCCACCGGACTTACACCCACTCAAGTGGGTAACTGGTTCAAGAACCGCCGCCAAAGAGACCGTGCTGCATCAGCAAAGAACAGGTATATAAAAAAACATTTTCAGACTGGTTACAACTGAGAAAGAAGGCTTGATATTCTACTTCAAGAAATTCAGTTTCCTTTTTGTTCAGCTTTGTTTTATAAACATTTTCTAAGAGGGAAGGCTCAAATTGACATAAAAATTAAATTGTTGTGCAGTACAACAGACAAAAAACAACAGTGTCATCGGAAAAGTTTTATTTGCTGTTATCTCTTTAACTGTCACACTAAGAAAAAAGCAAGAGGGAAATATTTATTTGTAGTTTCCCTTGTCTTTTCAACAATAAAAATATGAATAAATGTTTTTTTAGCAAATAGTGAGATAAAAGTTATTAATTAAATAATGACAATAAAACTGGCAAGTTTTGAAACAGCAAAGGGATAAAAAACACTTTCTTTTGGTATTACATACCCAAACCAACTGGTAGAAACGGTTCAGGCAGGTTTATTTAATCAATTCTTACCTAAAATTCATGATAACCACTGAAAAATGTGCTCTACCAAGTGGTAGATCAGAATGATGAAGGGTTAAAAGACTCCAGTCCTGAGTCTGATCTTTTCTATGTCCCTCCACTCAGGCTGCAGCAGGATCCTAACCTCCTCCCCTCTGAGGACTCACCTGACGGCTCAGTTCAGGAGCGCCATCATCACCCCCACATTCTGCCCAACTCCCCTCGCAACATTGGCAGCCCGGAAGCCAGCGACTGCAGCACGGAGAATGAGCGCAGAGGAACAGGAGCGTCCACCCCGGAGATCTCCATCAGCAGTGACAGCGAGTTTGAGTCTTGAGATGCAGGATTTTTTTCCCATGAGACCCAGACATAAATTAAGGGTATTTGAACTTTCAGCGTGGCTGTGGGCACATTAGCGCTGTCTGCGCACGGACGAAGGCAAGGCTGAGGTCACTTGTGGCTCAGAGAGGACAGTGTAAAGAAAAGATATGCACTTATAAAAGCTGCAAGGCTCAGCTTGACTGTTATGAAGTAGTTTCCTGCTGACAAAGACTCAGCACTTTAGAGAGGTAAACATCCACAGGGACAAAAACAGTGTTTTTAAATCTGAGGCAAAGCATTTAGGAATAATCCCAATGCTCTTTAGTTAATGCGAGTATTGTTATTTTAAAGTGTTTTTTAACCGGTTTAAGTAAAAGTTTGATGTAGATAATCTTTTAATACTTTTTATGGGAGCTACATGTGTGGAAACTGCGAGAGCATAATAGAAAATGCCTTGACTAGGCTATTACAGTAAGTGAATATGTAAACATGCACATTATTCATTTCATTCTCCTCATGTTTGTTGAAAATTACCCATATAAGGTCAGAGATGAAAAGTCTTGACGACAAACTCTTAATCTAAATCATGTTATTCAGTTGACCTTGGTTATAATGTGCATGTAAACATAAAGACCAACTGAACTCATTTCACTGCCTTAAACAGAACTAAGGACATCACTACCATGCAATAAGTCAAGACGAGCTTAACTGTACGTGATAAACAATGCAAAATATGCTGCTTAAACACAAACCTTTTTGTTAAGAGATGTTTTACCTGTTCACTTCTCTTGTTACTGACTGAAATATGCTGGACTGTTTGGGAAGCTCCTGAGCTGCTCTGATTTCTACAGGAGCCGGCGCAGAAGAAATGAATCAGCGCTCATTGGTTCTTAACTCCATGTGCCTACTGAATTTTTGAACCGTCCGGATGGACGTGATACGTTCTTGCGTCAGCCTACTGTCTGATATCTTTCTTACAACTATCATTTCTCATAACCTATTTCTGCATTTCAGTAAAAATGTATATTTTGTAAATGTTTTATGTAAATAAATGAACCTATTTTTATCCAAAGCTACTACTCCCTGTATTTATAAAGGTAACAATGAATGCATTCGAGTGCAAAAGGACACATTTTTTACCTAATCAAATGTGTTTTTTTACGTAATACATCACTTTCAAGGAGACCTTTTTTTAATTTACTTTGTTAAAACTTGAAGACAGAAAAACACTCACTAGCAGTTGTCAGCAAACACAAATGTACCTCTTGTTTCAGAATTGCACATTGAACACAAAAAGTGAAGATATTTGTGTTTTCTTGAGTATAACCTGAATTCCAGAGAAGTTGTGGTGTTGTTCTTTACTGAACAAAATGAAAAAGACCTTTTAAATCACGATACATGATTTAAACAGAACCCACAAAGAAAATGTCTAAACTGAACAATTGTATAATTTTATGCTTAAAATGAGTGCCTGTCCATAATTTACTAAAAACAGCATCATTTAGTATATTTTTAGAGCCTAAACTGTACAATACTGTACTATGCACGTTCGTGATGCTACGGTGGCCACGACAGATGGGGGTTATGCGTTCTGCGCATTCTCCACCTATAGAAGCCAGTAGGCTGAGAATTACCATCCGTGTGCCTTGGCCACCGTAGCATCACGCACACGCATCCAGGAAATACAACATGTACGGTTTAGGCTGTAAAAATATACTAAATGAAGACGAGGGTGTGGAATCATGAGTGACAACAGAACACAAGAGGCTGAAGGCTTTCATGGTTTTCTCCCAACAGTGTCACCAGGAGCCTCCATTCCAAAAAAAGAGCAGCTAGAAGACTCCTGCTTTCCTGTAAGCTGTGATTTCTGTTCAACCTCTCTTTTTTCTGTTTTTTTTTTCTAAATCATCTGCTTTGTTTAAACAAACCTCTGAAAGCAGATGATTCTCTCTCTACATTCAGAAAAACTGAACTTTTGTTTTAAGTGTACGGAATAAACAAACAAACTTAGGTTCTTTAGAGACAATCTGTCCCAGAGCAACATCATACAACAATGACAAATGTCAGATCTAACATATTTGTCCTTGATGAACTACCATTTAAACATGACAAATAAAAGAAAGAAAAAAGGTTTGAATCAAGATATTTTACACTTTCTCAAGTAACTGACATCCGAGTATGTTGTTATGGGGTGATACATTTGATGTTTATATTTTCCCAAAGGCTCAAAGAGGTTGATATTATTTCACGCTGGTGTTGACACTGTAAGTATGATCCAGATTAAACATTACAAATACTGAGGTTCAGAGTATCTGTGCAAAAAAAATGTAAGTCTGGTAAAATGTCAACAAGACAGGAAATGATATAGAGAAGTTCCCCCCTCCCTGTCCAAAGAAAATGGGTGTCCCTACATTTAGAAGTACCACCCACTGTTGAAGGAGCGGCAAAAAGACTCCTGCTTACCTGTCGGCAGTGATTCCTGTTAAACTCATGAGTGTCACTTAAATTTTCTGTCTCTCTGCAGGTCTCTACCTCAGGCAGGTAACTGTATTTTGACTTTTTGTTTTAATAACATGGACAGCCAGGGGAGGAAAGTGGTGGTCTGTGACAATGGGACAGGGGTAAGTCAAATAGTCCAGAATATTGTTCTAAAGAAGCATATCATTGCTCTTGCTTAATCATTGTGTTATGTTATACTTGTGCAGGTTACGTCTTATTTCAACCATTTTCTGTTGTCTTCATGACAAGAAATGACCGCAGGGTATCACACTGCTGATGTAAATCACACAAACCTTTTGGGTTTAAAAAAAAAAAAAGTAGATCATGTGTGTTTCTTGTGCATAACTGGATTGTTTTCAAGCCAAACATAAAGCAAGTCAGGGTAAAAGTGTGCATACTCCACCTTGTTTCGCATGTGTCTGGACTTGTTACTTTCCCACCTTTAAACTCAGCCATAAATGGCTTGGATGCTTTAGATGGAGCTCCGATTGGATGAAAAACAGGAAGAGACATATGATGTGTCAGAAATGGTTCCGCCAATTCAGATGTTATATAATATTACACTGTATTTAGTTTCGGATGCCACCCTTCCTCAACATTAGAAATTGGTCTATGTTTTTTATTTTCTTTCGTACTTTGTGCCTCTGCAAGGAATGTATTGCACTGCTTCAGGCTAAGGAATGTGTGTTTTGAAAACAGACAAGTTGAGACAGTAAAGTGGGAGGTGGTCATCAGAGACAGAAGCAGTCAGTGGTGGATGGCATGGTATTTACAGATTGCACGCTTCTTTATCTATTCAAACGCCTTTAAAGGCATGAAACATTTGCTTTAGTTCAGTCTTAAAACAAATGGAAACTGGAAAAAAATGTATACAGGTCACTTTCTCAGGTGCATGTTAGACTTGACACCAGATGGAACTGATCTGCACAGAAAGGCTTTTTGTCTGAATATTGTTTTTTCCTTTTACAAGAGTAACAAGAGTTTCAGTCAACTTCTGAAAAACAAAACATTCCAGCCAAGTGCAAACTTGTAATAAGCACAATGTTTACTACCCTGCACAGTTCGTCAAGTGTGGCTTTGCTGGATCCAACTTCCCTGATCACATCTTCCCGGCCATGGTGGGTCGACCAATCATAAGATCAACCACCAAAGTGGGCAACATTGAGATAAAGGTGAGCTCAATATATGTAAGTGTAAATAGCAGGTTGTAGATTTCCCTGAACACTTGAGCTTAAAGCAACAGAATTTTTTTCAGGAAGTAGCAGATATCAACAGCAGGAGGAATATCAGGCAAAAAGACTGTAAATAAAGGTTTGAATTAAAATGAGCTTCGATCATCTTCTTAACTCTTTTCAAAGAAAGGCGGAAATAATTACCTGGTGTAAGTGCAGGCATGCAGAACTAGCTCGTTCAGCTAATAACAGTAACTAGCTGACCGACCTTGCCTCCACCACTTACACCTGCTCTGCAGTGTACTGTAAGTACTAAAGTGTCTTAGCACTGCACACCTGTTAGTTTCTAATAAACTAATGTAACCCGAGATTATGACGATAACTCAGACCTCTTAGCCCCAAGTCCCTGTGGGATTTCAAAAAAACATTTTATGGATAAGGAGCAGAAATGTTTCTGACATTGACTTCAATTCTCATCATGTTGTTTTTTGCACAGTACTTGTCAGTGTGTGGCTGCTGGTGCAACAATGCATAATTAAAATGTCCCTTATTTGTGGTGTTATTTAGTGTACAATGAGACTAAGGAACATCTCAATTTTTCAGTACAAATAGCTTAAAAAAGAAAGGAAAGGTCATTAGAAATGCTGTTTATTCAAAAACACAATATACAAAAGGGATGATGAATATTAAAAGTACAAAGAAGGAAGAATATCAAAGTGTTAAAAGTGTAAATTAAATTGAAATATTTTTGCACTGTTGCAGTGTACAGTTTGTAATTTGCACCATTAGAGGTTGCAGAAAACAATAGATTGCTGCAGGCAGGTGTTTGTTGTCCTTGTTCTGATGCAACTGTAGCAGCGCCTACCAGAGGGCAAACGATCAAACAGCCAAGAAGCAGAGTGAAAACTGTCCTTAATGATGTTCTGACTCAGAACATCTCAGAACTTCTGAGCAAATTGAGGTGCTGCACCGGATGGTATAAATGTCCTCCATGGAGGGGAGAGTGCAGCTGATAATCCTTTGTGGTGCTTTGCCTGTCCTCTGAAGCCTCACTTTGTCTGCCTGCCTGTCTGTACCAGGTGGAGATACAGCAAGGGGGTCTGCTCCTCCTGACGTCCATGATGAGCTCTGTTGTTTTTGTGATGTTCAGTGCAAATTTGCTGTCTGAGCACCATGTCGTTAGCCTCTGGACCTCCTCTCTGTAGGCTGCCTCATTTGATGTATAAAGAAACCTTGGTAGCTATGGAGGAAAAACCATCATGAATGCTTGATTTTACTCATTATTTAATCTTTTAATGTTAACATAAATAACTTTTCAGAACCACCATTTGGCCATTTAAAAGTCACACACTTCCTTTTTTAGAAAACAAACATTTCCAGCCTTAATCATGAAGAAACTGAATCTGATCTCTTTCACCAGGACTTGATGGTGGGGGATGAGGCCAGCGAGTGTCGCTCCTTGCTGGAAGTGTCCTACCCCATGGAGAATGGCATGGTGCGCTGCTGGGAAGACATGCTCCACCTGTGGAACTACACCTTTGGCCCAGACCGCCTGGACATCAACCCATCAGAATGCAAGGTACATAGCAGATATAGTTTGCACATGTGGCAAATATGAACCCAGATCAGTAAAATTTCTACATTCAATTTGACACGATTACAAATTTTTAAGAAAAACTACCATCCATAGTTGCATCAGGAGAGGAAAACTAGTGTTTTCACTTCTGATCACGCTTAATTCTCAAGTCTTTCCTTTGTGAGGTTATGTACAGTGCTTTCAACCTTGAGATGTGAGTTCAAAACCTAGAAACCGGATTAACATTCAGTCATGAACCCAACAACATTTTACTCCAACACTTGGTTGGGTTTAGACAGATTTATTGGGTGTGGTTTTGGACTAAAATACATTATTTTTACAATGCTGCTGTTTCTAGTACATCATGTTGCTGTTTACCCCGGTGATGTTGCAACACTTTCACACTTCCTTGTTCGATTTAGTAATACTTTTATCTTTTTTATGCCACCATCAAGCTAATACCTTCATCCTCCATCACTCATGCACCCTATACCTAACGTTTTTGGCATTATTTATTACATTTAGTCAGGTGCTTTTTTTTTGCTGACAAATAAATTGTTTTTACAAATCTTTGGCACAGTTCCTGCCCTGGTCGATGGAATATGTTACTGATCAACATATATTCATTTTACTTCTGAAAGATTCTTCTGACTGAGCCGCCCATGAACCCCACCAAAAACCGAGAGAAAATTACGGAGGTCATGTTTGAGACATATCAGTTCCATGGCATCTATGTGGCGATCCAGGCCGTCCTCACTCTGTACGCTCAGGGTAAGAAGACCACACTGTGTCAGGCTCCTGCTTTTACCAAATGATATGCAGAAGCTTCAGTCCTTTAGAGCAGAGGTCTTCAACAGGGGATCTGCATAGGTACTGGGGTTCTATAAAGGTTTTGGTTGATTAGATCATTTGCAAAAAATACATGTCAGCTACATATTGTTAAATAAATTTTTTAACACATGTAATACATTTTGTAATCCACATTTACCCCCACAAATTCAAACACACATGAACATGGATCCATGGATCCTCTGTGGGACTGGTATAACATGCCTCTTGCCTGATAATGGCTGAGGTAGGCTGGGCGCCAGTTCAGTTTGTCAGGATCCCCCTGACTGGCAGAAGGCCTATTCTGTTACCAGCTGCCTGACATCCAAAACACAAGGATGTTGAGCCAACATCTGAAAAGAGGTTACCCCAAACTAACATAATTAAATTACTAAGAAATTGTAATGGGGATCAAGACATTCCAGGCTAAAACCCAGCATTTCTTTTCCTTACAGCATAATACTAAGAAGAAGGATATATAGCTGTTTGGACTAGAATTTTGTAACTTAACACAAAATTTGCAAAAAACCTTGCTGAACACATGATTAATGTCCCCTACCTCAGAATGTACTGATGAATATACACCTTCTGCTGATTTTGCAGCTGATAAGGGTACAAATGAAAGTACAGTAGAATTGAAAATCTACAGATGATTATGTGATGTTTGGAGACCTGCCTTCAGGGAGACAGATTGAAGAACCAATGTGTGCTGGATGTATTGTGTTGAGTTTGGTTTAAAAAGTGGACTAACTGTGGCAGTAAAGGATTTAACTCTGTGTGATGGTGCGCAGGGAGTCGCCTATTACCAAATAGTGTGCTGAACTGAGCCACTCTGTGTCTGAGTTCACATGTAACAGTGTTGTCATGTATGCTGAAACTATGTGTGTCCATCTTAAAGTTTTAATTTCTCCAAAAGCTCGCACAGCTGCTGTGCAGTGATAATGTTTGGTTCTCCAAACCTGCAGATCATACAGACATTTTCACTGAGCTAAAACAAACTTAACTGTTACATGTAAGGTTGCATCATACAGTTTACTGTATGATGCCCAAAAGTTTCACCATCCATTGTCTACTTTCCGCTTTCTCTGAATTAAAAAAACAGATTTATTCTGTACTTAAAATGCTCCATCGATGTCTGCAGGTTTGCTTACTGGCGTGGTTGTCGACTCGGGAGACGGTGTCACCCACATCTGTCCGGTGTATGAGGGCTTTTCCCTTCCCCACCTCACACGCAGGCTGGATATTGCAGGACGTGACATCACACGCTACCTCATTAAGGTGAGGTGATGATATACTGACGCCATGTGCCAAACCGGGGAAATTGATGTAAAAACTAACATGACATGCTTATTTGTAATATTTTTGTTCTGATTAGCTCCTACTGCTCCGTGGATATGCCTTCAATCATACAGCCGACTTTGAGACAGTGAGGATGTTAAAGGAGAAGCTCTGTTATGTAGGATACAATATCGAGCAAGAGCAGCGTCTGGCCGTAGAGACAACCTACCTGGTGGAGTCCTACACGGTGGGTTGAGGAAACCTTAAATAAATAATTATTGATACAAGCAGTTTCTTGCAAAGTTTCTCATCCATCCAACCGGGCTGAAACTATCGTCCTCATGTTCACGTCTAAGCACATAACAGATGATAAGTGAAAAGCTTGTGGCGGTATATTTCACCGGGCCTCGTCCTGTTCTGCAGCTCCCTGACGGCCGGCAGGTGAATGTTGGAGGTGAACGATTTGGGGCCCCTGAAGCCCTTTTTCAGCCTCATCTGATCAACGTGGAGGGAGCCGGGGTTGCAGAGCTGCTCTTCAACACCATCCAGGCTGCAGACATTGACCTCAGGTCTGAGTTTCTTTCCTGCTCTCCTAGATGGATCCGCGCAGCCACACTTATGATGCTGTCTGAGAGCATGCTTAGTAATGTCTCCTCCATTTCTCCCCTGCAGGGCTGACTTCTACAAGCACATTGTTCTGTCAGGGGGGACGACAATGTACCCAGGCCTTCCATCCAGACTAGAAAGAGAGATAAAGCAGCTCTACCTGGAGAGGGTGCTCGATGGAGACACTGAAAAACTATCTGTAAGAACTTTAATTACATTAAGACTAGCTTGATGTCGTCGTCTGCTAACAGTGCCACACAACCTTATATAACAATAGTTATTTCCTTGGTAAATAATAGTCCATAATGTATGAATCCAAGTTTACTTTCTTGAACTATCTCCTACGTTAAATATCAGCATTTGGAGTTTCATATTTTATACAATGTTCAAACGCCTCTAACACTTGAAAATTGGGTTAATTTTTTACCTTGAAAACAACTGGTAACAAAACAAGCTCAAGTTCATCTTACTTACCTCCTTTTGAGTTTTTAATGATTAAAGTTTTCAGGTGGAGCTTGCTCCTCTGACTTATAAGTGGAACTAAATTTGCACTAGGCCCCACTACCTCATTTTATATTATCTGTAACATCATCCCTGTCTTGATTGTAAATTGTAAATGTTAAATGTTTATTTTTATGCCTTTTTTTGGACAGGATTTATTTTTATATTATGTATATATAGTGTTGTTTACCTTTTTGCTGCCTTACCTTATTTGTTATTTTTACTTTTGCACCGTGGGACTGAAATTTCATCTATGGTGTATGTCTCGAATTCTATAGTATACTGTACTTTACAATAAAGTTGACTTTGATTTTGATACTGCTATGAAGATAGCTTCAGGCTCAATTGTTCAGTTCAATTCAGTCTAATGATAGATCTGGTGATAAATCAATCCTATTTTAGTAAATTATAATGATCTCAAAGGACCTAAAGCGTGATTTCACGTTGTTCAGAGCAAATTCTGACCCCACTATCAGAATGTTGCAGCTGAAATTGAAGCTTTCCATTCTTCCTTTGCCACAATATAGTGGCCGGTGAGTACATATATTCTGTGACTTATAACCTTTCTTCTTACTGTTTACCCGTGCAGAAGTTCAAGATCCGAATCGAAGACCCTCCCAGACGCAAACACATGGTGTTCATGGGCGGCGCCGTGCTTGCCAACATCATGAAAGACAAGGATTCCTTCTGGCTGAGCAGAGAGGAGTACCAGGAGAAAGGCCTGGGAGTGCTGCAAAAGCTTGGAGTGGGAGTCAGATGAAACAAGAATAAAGTAGAAACCGAAAAATGAAAAAAAAAGCAGCAGAATTTCCCAAACTTCTATATAAATGTCCACTCTCACTACCTTGCCTCTTGGAAAAGCCTGCGGTCATTATTACCTCCTCATTATCACTAATTCGCCTGAAACAACTTCTTATCAATTAGAATAAAATAAAAAAAACCTCGCAACTTAATGGGCAAATCTTGTTTTACACAAAAAAAGTGTAAAACATCCTCTCAGTTTTTCTTTCTACGCTGTATAACAGCACTACATGGACTGCTCTCAGAAAGCAAGGTCAATGGGCCTTTTTCCATATTGTCTGACATTTTTACAGGTAAATAAGTATCAGACAAATTCATAGTGAAAGCAAATTTCCACCACAATTCCACCATCAATAGATGATTTATTCTGCATTTGTCTTTGAGCAGGCTGAGCACATTTACTGATTGGATGTTGAATAAACAGAGTTTCTGTTATTCAGTTTATGAATGCTTAGTCTTGATTCAACCTCCTGTGCTCCTGTGACTTTGAGGTAGAACTGAATTACTATTTTTTTTAAGTTTAAAAAAAATGTCAACAAGGATCAGCCTACTTTAATACAGTTAATGAAAAATGATCATTTAACTGAATTATAAATATGTGGTGTCCATGTGTATAAATGAAATAAATCTGCATATGACTTTTTATATAAGGCTTCCTAGAATGAAGTTAAACATTTTCATTATTTTTTTTCATACGTTATTACTTATGTTGTCACTTATACAGTATGTCATAACAGAACTATTTTTAAAAAACTTCATCATTCTGTCATTACACATCCAAGTGGGTTGCTATCTAAAATACATCCCTACATAAAACCTTGATCACTCAAAATGAAAACTGTGAAAAGATGGTTTTCGTGTTTGCTGCCATCTGGTGGTTAAGTTTGTTTAAGACAGCATATCACAGTCATAGTATATCACAGTCATAGTAAAGTACAAAGCCAAGAATGCACACATCCATCGGCCTCCCTGTGGTACCTGCCCCTACTAAGTTTGTTGACAGCAAACATCTGTTGATGAACACGGAAAACATCACTTGATGGCATTAAATCTCAACTTGTTCAAGTGTGGAAGTGAAAAATGTCTGAAGTACTTAACAGTTTGGTTATGAAACAATCAGTATTACCCAGAATTCAACACTCAATGCATCCTGTGCACAAAACTGCATTTAACTAAAACTTGCAGAACAGATATTGCAATTTTTATTGCGATACTGAGTTACCTGACAAAATACAGTCATGTGTATTTTACACAGAAAAGAAATAGTGAGCGCTCACAGTGAACACATGCTTCACGCGTACGCACACACCACATCCGCAGAACCTTCACGTTTAATGAAAAAGCATGCAAAAAATGTCAAAAACACATCGTAGGTCTAGAAATGAACCTCCTCAGCGGATTAAAAATTCCAGATATGTTGAAAATTCATACTTACTTTTTGATATCTACTCAACAAACCAAACGATTAAAAGTTAGTTTTAAAATACACAACATGATATCTGGTGATGAAGACTCAGTCGGTGGCGATGACTTGCAGCAGGAGTCACCAGAACCCGGCGACGTGGACGTTTTACATTCTACCAGCCACCGCGAGGTCCTGGTTTATTGGTGGGACTGTCCTCTCATAAGACAATGTCATCTTAGTGTGGCCAAGAGAAACTGAAAAGCAGCGGATCGGAAACGTGGAATGAATGCAGTTCTGAAAAGATTGAACTCTGACGAGGGAAAACAAAAGGTTTTAATACATTCGCAAGTCAGTCAATAAATCTGTGGCAGGTTGTTCTGCAGCGACGACGGGGTGTGCTTTTGTTCCCCCTCACGATTTAAAAACTAAGAGCCGATGCTCTTTTATCACTTTCCTCCTACTCACCCATTACTCCACCTGCCAAAACCACTTAAGAGAAAGGAGGAGCGCTTTCACCTTTTTCTCCACAAAGTAAAAATAAATCGGTTTCTGTGGGTGATTTTGAACATAAACAGCTGATTCAAAGCTTCACTCAAGCTTCAGGAACTGGACTTCCTTTCGAAGCAAAACTGTTTTCTGTCGCTTTGGCATTGAGGTTTGGTCTTGGCTATAGCATTTCAACTTTTTGTCCAGCTGTTTCTCCAGGGAGGCACAAAATAGCCTTTAACTTTCAAAGTCTCATCCAAACATCTGCAGACTTTTACACATAATGTTAAGCAAAAAAACAAAAACAAAAAAAGAAAATAAAACCATCCGACTGTCTTTAGACTCAGCCCAGAACTACGCTGTGAAAGGGTTACATCACACACAGTTTGTCTTCCTATGTGCATGCAGGAAATGATTTTGTTTCCAGGCAACAGTACTCTCACAGAATTTGTCTTTGGATTCAAGCCTCCTAATGTTTAAAAAAATGATGCAATCCCTTCATGGTATAACTCTGGGCTCATGTTTCAAACAGCACACAAGTCCATTTATTACACATTTCCATGTCACAAATAATACACTCCTTTACACTAGCAGCCACAGCGAGTGGTACGTTTGGCAACAGTCCCTGTGTCGGTCCTGCTCTGCTCTGCATGTTGGTCCGTTTTAGGGAAGAGTTTGCCGCTTATGGTCAGCTTGTAGTCTGGAGAAGGGCTGTAGTTTTTCAAAAACAAGTCCTAATCCTTAACGAGACACAACACAACGCCGGAGAGAGAGAGACAGAGAGAGAGAGAAAGAGACAGAGAAAAAGGCCAGGCATCCATCTCTTCCTCCTCCTCCGGCTCCCCTCCTCCCTCCAGTGCCTCCCACTCACTCCTCACACACAGACTCGCTCAGGTCCACGGCGCCACCTCTGGTGAGCCGCCGCATCTTGCTGAAGTCGTGGTCGGTCCTCAGGTAGGAGAGCGAGGGCCCCCCTTCGCTGTGGCTTGCGAGGTCCTGGGGCTGGGCCTGAGGCGGCAGGGCCCTCATCTCACCGCCGCTGCGCCAGTACAGGGTGTATTGCTGCGGGTCAGAAACTCCGAAGGTAACGGCGCAGAGCTGTGCCAGGGCCTGGCTGCTTTCCCCGGCTCTCCACTGCAATGTCCGCACGGCGCTCCGCTCCCCGTCCTGGAACAGTATCCGAACGCACCTCTAAAAGGCAGGGGGGAGGGAAAAGGAAGGAGGAAAAGAGATGCAGTGAAAAAGAAAGGAAGAAAAAGAGTGAATTCATACTGTATTTATGCAAAAAAAAACCAGAGGTCAAGAGGCGTATGGAGTGAGGGCAAAAGAGGGGGAGGCGAGAGAGGGATGGAGCCAGAGGAGGAGGGAGATCTGTGGAAGCACACAGGCTGATAATCTGCTACAATCAATGATGCAAAATGATGCTCAGAAAAGAAACTGCCTCCGAAACAAAGCTCCGGCTTCCCACACACAGCCAACAGGTCAAAAATCTTTACATGGGAAATCATCTGCACGGAATTTGCTCTTTTCTCTGCTTCGGCTTCATTAATAAACTCACAAGAGTCAGTTATTAAAACCCGTCCACATCCAAACTTTCCAAAGCTAATCCAGTAAGTTCCCCCCGTTGCACCGCTCTGCTAAAAGTTACTCTTTTTGCTTCACTCCAAACTGACATTTCCTCCTCAAAAATAAATCAGAAAGCTATCAAGCATAAAGCTAAAAAGCCCATCTCGAACATTTCTCGCTCTTCAAACACTTTAGCTATTATATAATGTCAGATTCAGCCACACAGCACACATGCATAGTAAAAAACATACTGGACGTTATCTCTTTACCAAACAGCCGATGTTTAGAAACTAGAGAGAATCGTCCACACTTCCACACAAACACAAACGCACCAACTAGCCCGCAACTAACACAAGCACAAGCACAAGTATTCCCACAGGAGTCTTAAAAAAAAACAACAGATCAACACAATTAAAATCAACAGGTCTGCCGTACTGAAAACTCACAGAGTCACTGAGCTCCTCGCTGTCCGTGTGCATATTGTGTTTGCCTGCTTCGATGGGTTGATGCAGCTCAATAAATTTCATGTTATCTGACCGCCCACCTCTTCATAGCACTTGGCTCACTGATCCCCGCCTGTGTCAGAGGAAAATCTGGCAGCCGGGTGAGTTAGATCGGCTATTTGAAGCCAGGAGAAGCACCACGTGACCAGACAGAAACGTGGATGACAATGCCTCTTTTTTCTCCCCACAATGGCATCTGGTGGACTTTTACACCAATTCGGGGCCAGGAGGGTGATAATAGAGTGAAGGAAAAATGTGTGTGAGCGTGTGTGTGTGTTTTGGTATTAGTCCGTGGCTGGTCGTTAGCTGGCAGCGTCAGATCAATGGATTACCTCCAAAAATGTCTAAAAACTAATCCTCCTGAATGAGCGTGAAACAATTGAATGCAAATAAGTAAAATCAAGATGTTCTCTAACTTTTATGAATGATTTGAACATCTTTAACTTTTGTTCAAACCTGAGGAAAGGCAAGTGTTTTACAAGCAGCAGCACCTGCAGCTGCAATATCTGAGATGAGCTTTGGGTCGGCCCACCTGCAAGCATCACCGATGTAGGACAATGAGATGTTGCTCAGCATGTGTCACCATCACTATAATTAATCACTGTCATTTCTGACCTTTTCTGGGTGGATTATCTTCATATTTTTTACTTACAATTTAGTCTTTTTTGCAATTTAAAAGACAACATAAAACAGGTCGTGACCACTTTTTGTATAACGTCGCACGCTTTTATGATTTTTCTGAACATTTGTTAGAAGAATATTTTGACCCAAAATCACACAACAAGAACATTTGGATTCAGACATCAACCACCTTAAAGATTGCAATCTTAGCAGTTGCTAGGTTAAAGCCACAAGTTTAGATTTGTCCAAAAACCAACTCAAAATTAGCCTTTGATACAGTTCAGACCTGTATCGAATCAAATAGTAAGATGTTTATTGCTGGGATATCTGCCCACCGTTAGGGGGCCTCAGAGTATGTGTTGACTATTGTGTTGTATGAAGAGGAAGAGGAGCACTTCCTGTTTTGTTATACATTCTGTTGACGGCTTCGGTC
>JAVQJG010228951.1:0-12231 GCA_036024015.1 Craterocephalus amniculus
ACTTTAGGGCCGATCAGAAAAAATGTAAAATATGTGAAAAATCGGCCGATCCGATCAAGCCGATCCGATCGGTGGAAAGCCTACAAAGAAAGATTATATACACGTTTTTGGACGGGGAAATCGCAACTTTGGTGCGAACTATAACTCATAAAACATCATTTAGATCATCCAGCCGTTTTTTATTTCGGCTTTTCCAGCTCAAAGGTGACTCCGTGAATAAATGAGGAAATCGTTCGACTTTGAGTTTGTGGGATAAAACCACCTATCCAGGAGGTAATTTTCACAGCCTATGTTACCGTGGTAACAGACTCTGAGTAGAACATACCTCGCTTCATGAAACGGGCTTCATTTACTCCGCAACTTACCCCAAACTCAGGGTTAACATACTCAGAGTTTCCACAAAACCCGCTTCTTGAAACAGGCCCCAGGTAACCAAGTGGCAAACTGCGTTGCAATCACACACAGCTGCCACGATTGCTGGTGAAGAGGTGTTTATATATGGGTGGAGAGCTTCAGGACTGGCCAATCGGTGCGAAGTGGAAGAAGTAGTCCGCCAATCCCGGATGGGAGAAGGCTGGAGGGTGGAGCAGTATGATGGAGGAAATTGTTATGAAGCTGGAGGAGAAACCAGTCCTGGAGGAGCTGTGGCACAGTCCAATTTGCATAAGGCCCTGGCAGGCCTAGGGCCGTAACAAACATTTACACAAACAAAACTGAAATCTATCTGATAAATATGACCTTAACCAGCCTAATGCTGTTTCTGTAATTCCAATAACAAGTATGTTGGGATGTTCCAGTGTTGAGAACAATGGCGTCGAATGCTGAACTGAGATCCAAGATGATAAGCACAGACATGAGTCCTTTATCTGAGGCCATGAGAAGATCATTGGTAACCTTGACTAATGCTGTCTCTGTGCTATGATGAGCTCTAAATCCTGACTGAAATTCTTCAAAAAGATTATTTCTGCTGAAATGGGCACATAGTTGAGCTGAAACTACTCTCTCCAAAATTTTAGACATGAACGGGAGGTTTGATATAGGTCTATAATTAGCTAAGACTTCTGAATCAAGAGTCGGTTTTTTAAAGGAAAGGCCTGATAACAGCAGTCTTGAAAGATTGAGGTACATATCCTGTCAGTAGACATGGTGATCAGCTGCAGCAAGGATTTGTCAATTAAGGGAAAAATTTCCTTAAAAAGTTTAGTCGGGAGGGGGTCTATAATGCAAGTTGAAGGTTTAGATGAAGTAATTATTCTGGTTAGCTTAGACAGCTGTACAGGACAGAAATGGTCCAAGCATAAGTCAGGGTCCACAGATGTCTCTGAAGCTTGCTCACGACCGGCTTCGCTAAGAGTCTGTTAGCCCCGCTGGCTACACACAAGTCAAAGAAAAGACCATCAACTTTTTAATGTCATTAATGTTTCAACAACTATTGCAGTTGGGAAGAGAATATAAACATCTTTAACAAACAAAGAAAAGGTTTAAAGTCCCAGAGGTAGCAGTGGTAATACTTTTTTTTTCATAGAAAGTTCAAAAGTGTGACGACTGGTTAGATTCATGGATGCCACAGGACATGGCAACATTTGACCTTTGAGACCAAAAAGAAGGTGAAACAGGTTTCCTGTGTAGTTGTTAAACATTACCTGTTGTCATCGTGTGTTTCAGTGGTCCACGCCCTCAGAGATCTTGCAGAGCTACCGGGATCGGCAGATATGGATCGCGCCTCCACAGTTCTACGAGCTTAGCCGCATGTGCTGCTTCCCCTCACTGTCCGACCTACACAACTTTGCCTACCAGCGGGCTACGGAGGGTTGCGAACAATGGATGCCTGTGATTGCCTCAACAGATAAACACCACATATCACTGCTGCCAGGTGCTGATTAGACTCTTTTTCATCTCATGCATATCCAAACCAGAGACTGTATGTGAGTGATGGACACACTGACCATGATGTCGCCATTGGTTTGCTGTGTTAATACTTCAGTGTTAGCACTGTGGTTTTACTACCTTTTGAGATTAATCATAAGTTAAGAGTGGCTCTGAATAAAATCCTGCCAGAGGGTGATAGGAGGTGTGCCTCGGAACATGCACCTTTTGTCTCATCCATAGTTGATCACTATGGCTATTTTCTCATAGACATTTATAGCCTCAGACCAGGGTGGATGCAGACTATAAGGCTGCACACATCTCTTATGTACAGTCTGTTATCAAAGCCAGCATTGCCATAAACTGACTGAATGTTCTAGGAATTTGATAATTGTGCATCTCTACATCAGATAAGTGAAAATAAACTGATAGATTTTATGTTCTTCATAGCATTGTAATTAATTTTGAGTCCTATGTGATTTCGCTGATCCCACCCGTTTTCCATTGCATGAAGATAATGTTGGAAGCGAAACTGAATGTTTATGATACATATAACTAATACCTTTTCTTCTGACTGTCTTCCATTTACATTCTGGGGCTTTTTTGCTTTTTTTAGGTGACAAATTGTATCCACTTGATGCTTCGAAGCAGGGAGATAAGATCACAGACTCTCAGTTGAAGGATCCTCAGGAAGATTCTGCTCTGCACCGCATAGTCATCTCAGATCCCTACACCATAGATGTACAGATCACCATCACACCCAAGTACAAACACCTGCTCCCTGTTGTGGAACCAGCCTTGTCAGAAAGTCACCTTTGACCTGCCCGCAGCTTTTCCTCCTCTTTATCCTATTCACACATAATGAAAGGTCGCCATGAAAAAGGAAAGATTCCTTTAATGTTTTGATATTTTGTATCATAAAACAAAATTGATTTGTACTTTAAACTGTTCAATTGTATTTTTTGTGTACACTAATTTATTTAGTTTGATCAATACTTATACCTCATAGAAATAAGCTAATATCAAGAAATATTTCAGACGGTATATATTGTGCCAAATTTGTATTGTGAGTAATGTGATTATAATGCAATATAAGAACAAATACTTGATTATTTTCTTGAAAAACCTATCTTGCTCCACTCTACAAATACAATAATTATGTAGCCAGTATATTTTGGCCAGAAGTAGCCCAACATAAGAATACTGTAACGGGATGGTATGTGTGCATGAATTGGATGTCGATATAATTTCTTCTGAAGCACTGAAAAATAACTGCTACGTGGCCTCTCTCAGTAGGAAATCAGATGTCAGAGGTGGAGGCTCTGCATGGCTCCCACCTTTTCCCGTTTGGGGGTCTTTCCTGCCCGGTGTACTTTCCTTTATGGAAAGTTAATGATTGATGAGCAATACTTCCTGTCAAATTGTACCATGTCTGACATTTATTAATTAAAGATGCTAATGTTTTAGTTTCTTCCTTATCAATATGCACTTTTTAACTGTGCTGTGTTGAGCTGATTTATAATTTTTCAGTAAAATAAATTGTCTCTAAAATTGTAACTTGATGGAAGGTGACAAATTCTTACCAAGATGTGATATGAATGTATAGGAAGTCAGTGCGAGACATTGATCTATCAATGTATTTTGTAGAGATTAAACCCATTTATTTCAGAGGTGCCACTGTGGTGCTGCCTCTGTTTTCAGTCTGATGCCCTCACGTGACTTAGACCAGACTGAAACATTTTCTCCTAACTCATGTAATACACTGTGATGGATCACTTCATCTTTTCAACATGTTACATCTGTGCACGTGACACAGGATGCTCAGGTTTTGTCCTTGGCATGGCGCTACCCCCCTCTGTCCTTACACGTCATCTCCTTCTTCAGTCCTGTGTGTAGGATGGAGGTGGCAGAAATGGGGTGAATTGGAATAACACTACTCAACCTTCTGTGCTGTTTGCAGTCTGTTGAAGGTTTCTATAGAAACCCACAGCCTTGGAAACCCACCATCTTAGTCCAGAGGAAGTGATGATGCTGTGGTCTGTGCAGTGTGTGTACCTCGCAAATCTGTTAACCAGTTGATAGTGTGAATCCAGTGACTGGCTCAGGCATGCATATTGAAATAAAAATCAACATTAATGTTGAAAGTCCATTTACTCACCTGTAAAGGGTCTGAGTTGACAGCTATGGAAACGTCAAGATGTTGAGGATCTTACATTGCCAGGAATGCAGTAAAATAATTTATGGGTGGATGAAACCGCCTCCTATAACATGCTGAATGAGCAGTCTTCCTCTTGGAATAGTTAAAGGGTAGCATTTGAGAAAGCTTTATGTCTTCCAGATTTAAATCCTCTATGCATATTTGATTTATTACTGTTACATTTTTGGATCTTCAGATGACAATGCCAAAAATGTTCATTTTCAGTAACATTGTAGAGGTTTATGACTCATTCATAGCAGAACTCGTGAAACAGCAAAAAGGCTAAACAAGTGCATACGAGTAGTTTGTTTTATGCACCAGATTTCAGTGTCGATATTCAGTCTGCAATTAAACCTCAGTGAAAACTTGATGTTCTATTGGAGTTTAAACCTTGGGGGCCTGAGATGGAGCAAGACACACACAGGAAAAAAAAACAGAAAGAAGGGATTTATATTGGGTAGAATTTAACTTTTATGCTTCAGATCACTATTTTTTAAAGCTGCAGTTCAAACATTTTACCTCTACAGGCTTTTAATAAGGAGAGTGCTACTTAGGTTTTAAAGCTTTTCAGTTAAAGTATCTCTGGCTGTTTTTCAAGCTGTTTTAATATAAAGTTAATCCACTCTGTAATTGCATGGATTAGAAAGTCAGTCAAGATGTTGTATCTTTAAGTTAATTAAATATTTGAATATTTTTTTGCACATTCGGTTTTGGCAAAATTCAAAATAATCCTCTCAGAAATTTAAAACATTCTTTCAGTCAAATGAAATAACTTTTTGTATTTAAACTGTCAATTTAAAGAAGACACAAAAAATGTTTTTGATATCTGAAGAAATACCTAAAATATTTATTTATGGCTTTTTTAAAGTTCCCATCATACTAATCATTATTTCAATTTTAGATGTCAACATTTTTGTTATTACTGTGCTGAGATTTTGCAGACCAACAGCAGCATCTTAATTAACATTTTCACTATAGGTATTCACTACTCATGAATAAAATAAATAAAAATTCAGGTAACTGCTGTTAGTACAGATGGCGAGAAATAGTGCAGTGGGACATATTTTTGAAGCTTCTCAGAAATATCTTTAGATGCTTTAGATATCCAACCTAATCAAAATTAAATTCATGTAGATCATAATGGAAATTAATGAAAAGGGTGTTTTCCAAGTTAGAATCCCGAGGCAGATATCCAGAATATTTGTTCTAGAAGTCAAGAATTTATTTTTGGAAATCTCCAATTGAAAGTCCAGTACAGACAGTTTTAAGAAGTGGCATAAAAAGAAAATGTACCACTTTGCTCTGCACCCCCTGTTTTCAAACTCAGCCACTCCCTTTCCTTTGTGTGTCTGATTCCAACTGCCGTCCATTTCCCTTTTACCCAGCAAATAGACTGTTTTTTTTTGCATTTACTGTCTGCCAAATTGTCTTTGTTTCCATGCCGATGTTCCACTGTTAAATCCCGATGATTCCCTGCTTCCGGCTTGTTTCTGACTATTACCTCATCTCAGCCCTGTTCTGGCGCTGTATCTGTATCTGAGATCTGGGTTCTTCTGAACCACCTTCTGGAAAGATGATGAACCACTCATCCGTGGCAACAGGATTACCTAGCAAGCAGGTGACAGGGGTTGAATTCCTTCTGTGCCAAACCAGCTGTTGCAAACAAATCTGCTTAAGCCTTCTTGGATAGTAAATAAAGATGGTTCTTGCTTTTTTTCTTCCTGTTGTTTCTTCCCCCCTGCTACAGGAAATATCAATGGCAGATTTTCAGTGTGGGGATCACAAATGTTCATTTTGACTTTTAAAGATGGAACTATATGAAAATAATTAAAACTGAAAACTTCTTTTGACTTATCAGGCAGATATCTGTGATACGATTGTTGGAATATTTACATGCCATGAAAGTAAATCTTGTAATGTTTTCTGTTTGACATTCTCTGTTGGCCATCGTGGCAAAATGTGACCCAGGTGAAGCCTAATATAGCAGAAACATTGCTGATTCATCTTTGTATTTCTCTCTATCAGGTTATGTCTATCAGACAGAATGCTTAAGAAGTATGTTGATATGCAATGAAAGGCCCAGTTTGAGAGTGTATGCTGACTGAAAATTCACTGATGATGCAGCTGCTGCAATCTCATCGCAGATTAGTTTAGTGTTCCTTGCATTGAGCTGCCACCACAAGGATTCAGATCTCTTAGAAAAGGAGGATAGTTGCACCTAAATTTAAACCTTCAGGATTATTACATCCAGCTACTAAAGCTGAATGGACTTTAAAAGACAAGGGTTTGTTTAAAAGTAACAAGAGGACTTTCCCTACGATGAGCTGATGATGTGCATGAATAAAATTGTTGTACAAACAAACTTTTTACATTACAAAAGACATTTCGTCAAAGCACTAACTGAAGAGATTTTTTTTGTAGTTGTGCTCACAAGTAAGTATAGGTTGCTTGTAACATGATAATAAAAGAGTTGCAGACCCTATTCAGCGTGAGCTCACTCTTATTTTGCCTTTGGTACACTCTGTACTACTCCCTCACTTTCAGCATCTTTGGAAAACTTCAAAAGACACTTGTTACACACAAAACTACAATGTGAATGTGATTTACTATGATACTTTAAAGTATTAGTGTTGTTATTCAGTCATAGACAAGACAAGTCATCTATTTTGCAGTTGGTATATTGTACGCTACAACATCCAGTCAGTCACTGATGCATTAACTTTAACGTGTAACCACAGAGATTTTCTAACCTTAACCGAATGTTCTAAGCTCCCAACCTCAACCTTGTGCAAGCAAGAGCAAAGAAGCAGGTGAAAGTGGTGCATGCAGGGACTCTTAAGTCCATGCTCCCTTGAATGAGAAGCTGATTTGAAATCCTCTTTAGAAAGGACCACATCAACAATGTGCAGTGCTTGCTGTGTCATACAGCAACCAACAGGTAATCATTGGGATTCTGCAACCACACACGGCAGTTCAGCATCGTCAGGTAGAGACTTTGTGTGGAAGTTGATGCTACGTGTCATAAAGTAGTGTCTGTAAAATGTAATAAAGTGAAAACAAATGTTTTCATGGTGCAATTATTGAGTTCCTTTGTGAAAACTATTTTATGCTGTGGACAGACTTTGTTTAAACAGACTGTCAGGAGATCAGGCTGCTTATATTAATATTAAGAACTTAGAACATCCATTACAGATCAATAACAGTTAAATGCTACATTCAGCCACTTGTGTGCTTTAAACAGCATCCTATGATAAGTTTGTTCATATAGCTGTTAACCTTTATTTATAAAAATCTAATTTAGATCTAAAACCTGACGGTTCTAATTTCCCTCACAACCCCCTCTACGCTAATTATGGCCCAGTGCAACTGTCCCATTAGCCTCACCTTTGCTCCAATCCAGAAATATCTGAAAAGACTCTTAGAACTAAAACTATTAGGGAGCTAAAGCATTTCTGTCACTCTCCTGTAACACTAATTTAACACTAAGGTTGTTAAGCTTGAGAATAATCCCTTTCTTAAAATACCTCTAGGTACATTGGATGTGGTCATCTATGGCTTTGCAGTGTTTACAAACTTGGTCTAGCTTTTCATACGTCTAATGGTTTTAGATTCACACAAAGCAGGTATGGATTATCCAAAAGCTTCTTGCGTAATAAAGGTAGCATTGAAGTGCAGATGTTGTGTTTGTGCAAAAGTCTTAAAAGCTATGAGCACGATGTCAAGTGTGTTTCAAAGTTTTATAATAATAAATATACTTGATTGTATGTACAATATCTGACACTGCGGTATCGACTGTATGTACAAACCTTCTATTCACAAGCTGCAATGTTTACATTCAACACTGTTTGCAAGAAAACCCTGAAAAGGAACAAGAAACAGGCTTACAGTGATCAGGTGCATTATTGAATGACGTGGACTCTGTTACTGGAGGTCCCAAGGCTCTCATGAAGCACGCAGATTTTATGCAATGAAATATGAAGCAGGTCTACAACAATCTGTCTGTGCAGATTATTATGATGCATTAAAACTGTGCTAACGGGAGTGTAGAACAGTGCATATTTGATCACATCCAACAATAGTGTGATGGTAAGAGCACGGATTAACTGTACTGGCTCTAGTCTCGTATTAATTTCCACGGGCCTATAGCACAATCCCAATTTTCAGACTAGATGGTCCCACTGCGTGTTTGAACACATCTTACTTTCCTGGATTGAAAACATACATTTAAAGCGTAAATCAGCAGAACATCAACGGGGAATACTTATCCGCGGCTACATTTACGCTTGAGCTTTTCCACTAATCCACTTGGATTACGCCTTGTTTATATCATCCTGATGGCCAGACACTGTCACGTAATTTTCTGACTTTTTTCCTCATCCAAAAATACATGACCTATTGTCCCTTGAAATAGTTAAGATTCCATGTCCATTCTCCCACAATCTCTTGTTATCGCACACACTCGCGCGCACACACACATACACTGCCTATATAGATTTGATCAAGTGCAACGCCTCAACTTCGCCAAATACATTCACATATCCCAGAGAGGTTAATAACTGTGCGTGCCAATAGTTTTCCATGCTTTCCAGACCCCACTTCTCCTCCTTTCCTTCATCTCTCTCTGTTTTGGAGCAGCCGGTTTTTTTCCACGGAGGCGCTCCATGGGCAGTGCGCTGGATGTCCATCAGGCTGGGCTGTTTGGTGGTTACATATTGACGACCAAATAGCCCAGAACCAGAGCCACTGCGACAATGATAACAAATACAACCACAGCTACGATGGACGCAAGACCCCCTTCCCTGGTGCCTCCACCTTCATCATCTTTGGGCTCCTCTTCGCAGATGGAGATGACGCCCACGGAGGAATTTCCTACACTCATGCTGGACTTGAGCTCGGCGCCTGCTTCCTGTTTGGCCACGACGGCCCACGGCGCCACCTGCACCTTCATCTCCATCTCCTCCATCATCTGGCTCACTTGGGAGATCTCGGTTTGCAGGTCTTTGAGATCCGCCGTGTCGATGTTGCTGTCCGCCTCATACTTCATGTTCTGCACGCTCATTGCGCGAGCCGCCACCGTGCTGGTGCTGCCGGTCATCCCCGTCTGGATGAGGTGCCTGGTTGGCACCTTGAGAGGAAAATCCTGGGCTATCTCCAGGGACCTTTTCATGTCCACTTCCAGAAGCTCCATGCTGCTGGAGAACAGCACCCACAGGCGCTCATACTCGGCCCGGTCGTCTTTACCGATGCTCTTGTCTTTGAGCAGGGAGGTCAGTTTAGTCCTGTTGGCCACCGCCAGCTCCTGCGCCTTTTTGCGGGTCTTCTTTAACTCCTCTCGCAGGTTCTGGGAATCCGATGTGCTTCCCAGGGCGATGACCAGGTGCCTGTAACAGGCTGTGACTTTATTCAAAGCGTCCAACATTGTTTTGCACTCCTCTTTCCCCATGGCTGATTTTGAAATAAAGCAATATCCTCGTTAGAAAATGTGAAACAACAACAAAGAAAAAAAAAGCTTGGGGAGAGATGGCGAGCTAAATGGCGGTGCTGTAGCAGTTTAGTTTCCACCGGAGCACACCGCGCGTCCTGCAAATCCACTCAATGCACTAGTCAGAGAAAATTCCTCTCTATCCATGTTCCCTCTTGAGCACAAGCAGGCATAAAGTACAGCTTAGAAATTAATGCCTCCGTCACCTAAATGGCTTTAAGGTTACCTTTGCGCTTCCCCGACAGCAGATCAAACGGCCCCGGAGCTTCTCTCCGGTAGGACGGACACGAACTGATGTGAAACAATCCAGCTTCCGCTTTAATAAGACTGATCCTGATTCAGCTACAGGTGCCCCAACATCCGCCTCGCTGCCGTTAGCGCGGAGAGCACGATGCCTTTCCCCCCAGTGGCTCAAAATGAGTCCATCAGTGTTGAACAATAACGCGCAGCCTTTTAAACATTTTTTTCATTCAGTGTTGAGAAGAGAAAAGGTTGCAAAGCGACAACAGCAGGAAGCCAAACGAGCCATTTGCGCTTTGGTTTTGGTGCCGTGTATCTGCGTGGGGAGCTGTCCACTTCAGGACCCAATCGATGATGTTTAAATACCAGTAAGCGGTCACATGTGCGCAGAAAACGGAGCCATTCAGAGACTAGAGCAGAGGCAGGCAGGAAAACAAAGCAGCCTCGCTCCCATTGGTTCGATCACAAAGGCGTCTGTTTTAAATGCGTATTCTCATTGGCTGATGTGTGCCCTGAGTGGGCAGAGCCGCACGTCTCTCAGTCACAAATCCCTCACATATCCGCAACTTCTAAGTCTGACAGATTTTTGCAAATTGTCTTCTGCATTACTATACATACCGAACCAAAGAAGTGGTCATGAAGTTTATGTGATTCAGATGCAGGTCTGCAGAATTAGCCTGTCTGCGCAGGAAGGATGCCAGCTGTTGCAGGCATTATTGGTTGAATAATGTGTAGCTCCTGCTGTGCTGGGAGACAGATATAGCCATGTGGTGTTTGCCTGAAATGCTCTTTTTGAATTATTGAAGCAGATGTGACTTAATGATCCAATGACTGCCAAGCTAATGGACTGAAGATGGCTTAATCCCGAGGAAGCAAGAATGAGGCTCACTGTTGGGGTTAAAATGACACGCTGTTACATTAATATTTATTAATTTTCATTGTTCTTCTTGGGGGAAAATAATAATAATTTTGATACTCACTGAGATTCCAAGCATGTTGCTTATAGTGCTATTACGTGCTCAATGTTGGCTGATTAAGAGTAATTTCTTAGATGAGTCAAACGATCTTGGGTGATGTACCATCTTCCTTTCAAAGAGTAGGTTTCCATGGCAACCTCTCACGTTTTGGCAAGTACTTTTTAATCATACTCTTACAATTCTACAATGTATTACTGAGTTTCAGTGCTGTTAGCAGATGCATTCAGTGGTCAAATTTGATTTATTTTGAGGCAACTTGAGATGATAGATCTGATAAATCAGGGCGTCTCACTTTGGTCCTGCATAACCTGCTGTCCTTGAATTTCCGTGTATCTCTGCTCCGACACACCTTACTCAAATGAACGAGTCATTGTGCAGAACTTCATAGGGTGTTGGATCCATTTAATGTGAGAAACCTTGTAGACTGACTTGAGTAGCCCTGCTCTAAATGACTAAATTTTAAAGGCAGATTTTGTTAAAGCTTGTCTCCACCCTTTAAAGCCCAATCAAGTATAAACTGGTGAAAAAAGTCTAATTTTTCAAATCTGAAGTACTTATTAAGCCCTTTAACAAAATGTATAAGAAAATGTAAACGTAAGAAAACGTTTTTTGGGGGGGCTATATCTACCATTGATTGCCATGTGACAAGTCAAAATTAATAGTGCAGTCTTCTGCTTCTTGGCTTCCAATAGGGGGCAAAAGACAGGTTTCATATTGTTTTCTGCAGAGTTTTGGGCAAAGTTTTTACCATGAAGTGATGCAAAATGTCTCAGAAACATAAGTATCAAATATTATATATTTGGCTTTATAGGATTAAGTATCAGCATACAGTATAAAGTGCATTTTCTCCTATGCAAACAGCTGCGTGTTCACAAGGGTGTTTGAGTCAAAGTTAAGTGCAGAGCTTGGACTTTCATGGATGCTTGACTCACGGCTCACCCCAATACTGCACGCTGTGCCATGTAATAGACCACACAGTGGATGAGTTCTATCAATAATTCAACAAAGACAGACTTCCTCATTCTCTCCTCTTCCTCTCCCTGCAGCACCGTATGCTGTTCCCCCGAAGTGACTGAATCTTTCTCATCTTTCCACAAATATATATCTTATCCAGTCTGTTTGACTCAGTTGCTACCCTGGCCCTCCCAAATCACGTAAAACAAGCTGCAGCACAGTCAAATCTAAATCGGAGGCCCAAGTGATCTTTGGCTTTTAAGGGATTTCTCTCTACATTAGTAACAAGACATCAAGTCAGCTTTTCATGATCATGTAAGATTAGAGCAACACAAAAGGCTAATCCTGTTGTGGACATGTATTGCTGGGATATCAAACCTGGAGGAGTGAAGTGAGTGGTGCGTTTGAGGATTTTGAGAGACAGTGTTTTGACAGCACAGTCACATGGTGATTATTGTTCTTCTCATTATTATTATTATTATTATTAATAATAAAAATAATAATAATAATAATAA
>JAVQJG010228953.1:0-10687 GCA_036024015.1 Craterocephalus amniculus
TGAAACAACCGTTTCAGAATTTACAACCGTAAAAGTGGAAACAACAAACCCTCCAAAAGAAGTGACAACTGGACCAGTGACAACCTCTACCACACTGGTTGCTGAAACCACAACCTCAATAGAAGCTATTCAGACCAGAAGTGCCACATCAGCCAATGTAGAGACAACATTTAGTACACCTATTGGTGAAACTTCATCCACTGGACCAAGTGTTATCACAAACAGCCAAGAAACCACAATCCATGTCTCACTTCCTTCCATCCTTTCAACAAGTACAAACTTTCCCTCAACCACAAAGACTTATGTTTTAAACACAACAACTGTTTTGGTTTCATCTGTCACTACAGAGAAGCCCTCTCCCGAAACTTCACAAATTGCCCCCATAACTCAGACTCTACCAGGCACTACAATGGTTTACACATCTAGTGCAACAACTCAGACAACTGGAACCACAGTCATTCCTTCATCGGGAATCACCACTACGCCGTCATCATGTGTGTGTGTTGTAAACTCAACGTCCTATCAACCGGGTATGTAGTTCCACGTTTTATTTTCTCAATTCGACTGTAAATGAAAATGTAAAATCAACCTCCATGAAGCTCATGAACAGATATTGCCTAAATATCCCCTTGGGATATCAGAAAATATATTTCCTGGCTCATAAAAAAGAAGAACATTTGGAAGAATTATGCTGTAACTACACTCCCTACTTTATGGGTAACCTCATCCAATGCCAAAATTTCAACCAAGTTCAAAGTGACTGCAGATATTCTAAGTCTGGTAGTATGCTTTTTAAGAAAAGAGCGATTGAAGTTTCACAGACATCAGAAATTATTGCACAGGCTTTAGAAGTGTTTAAATAGATCCCCCAGAATAAGTCTGTCCACCATGCTACCATTCACTAATACATAAGAAAAAGTTGCAAACATACAAATGACAGGGTTTCCAACATCACACATCTTTCAGCTCAAGCTACTTTTTTTCCATTTCCCACTTTGTGAGATGGATAAACATACCTAGTGAAACCACTTGTGGTCCAGTTACAGGGTTTACTACACCAGTTGGTGACACTCCAACATGTGGAAGAACTTTAATGACAGCCTAAATGAAATACATATTTGTTTGTCATATTCTGTCCATGGGATGTCTGGTGCCAACAGGTTAACAAAATGGAACCTCAGTCAGAACACGATCCAGAAAACATGTTCATCTGCCTTTTGAATGTTGTCTTTCATTTCTCTCTATAGCCAAGTCTGTATGGTGAAGGTTTATTTGCAAGTAGAGCAGGGAAGTGATCACTTCTGATGAATTTGTATTTGGACTATTCAAGATGGAATTTAGTAATCTCTATAAATAACATCAAAGAGATAGCTTAAATTTAAAAAGAGGACCACAGTGGTACTGTGGGCGGCTGTGGCTCAGTGGATAGAACTGTCGCCTACTAAACAGGAGGTCGGCAGTTCGATTCCACCCCGCTACATGTTGAAGTGTACTTGGGCAAGACACTGAATGGTTAAACTCCGTACCAAGTATGTTACAATATAGGTGCTGTATTAATGGGTGAATGAGACATGTAGTATCAAAGCACTTTGAGTGGTCACATGACTAGAATAGCACTTACTACAAGTAGAGTCCATTTACTTAACATCACCAAAATGCATCATTGTGGCTCAATCAATGGATGTAGCGGTACATCATGCTAAACGGTTGTTTAATTTCCTTCAAATTTCATGATTATCTGCTTTCATCTTTTTGTGCACAGCGGGTATAATGTTAAGAGCTTATGTTCTTATATAAAATTGTTGAACAGCGTTATTTTTGATGCACTTATTCAGTGATCTTTTGTTCACAGGGGACTTGGTGTACAACGTTACTGATGGCCTTGGGTGGTGTTATGTTGCATACTGTAATTCATTTTGCAAAGTACAGACAAAATCCCGTCCATGCCCAACAACACCAAGTCCTACTACCACTGCAAGATCTACTACCCCAGTGTTCAGCACAACAACTGAGGCCTTGATTTCAAGCATGGCTCCTCAGACTACCTCTACTTCCACCACAACTAAAGCATCTGCAGTTACCCTGGACTGTATTAATCTGGATCCACCAAGACAGGTACACACACAAAAAACACAATTTATTTTCTCCACTGGACCCTCCAACATCCCAGCTGAACAAGAACACAGCTAACAGTCCATCCATCTACATCCATCTGTAGCTCAACAGTCCAAATTGAAAACATGAATCGTCTGTAAGATGTTCTTCAGAAAGAAAATGTGGATTACTATCTGATTGTAATCTGATGAGGAAAATGTGGATATCCAAATGTGTGATGTGTAATTTTGATACAGAACCTTCATCCAATCCGCATTGTTTGGTGGCAGAATTTGTGATATCACCAATATTTAATCCTTTTCCAAAGAATCAATGTGAAATCATTATTTTTACTGATGTACATAATGATTTATAATCAATCCTTCTTTCTAATCTCAAACCAAAAGGCCATTAGGAACCTCACATCTTGAGAAAAATGTACAATTATTATTTGACACACACAGTTTGTCATATGACTTCCCTTCAGAACGGAGACTCCTGGAAGGTTGGCAACTGCAGCACAGCTACATGCACCAATGGGTTAGTCTCAGTGACATCAGTTCCCTGTCCTTCTGAGAACCAGCCCATCTGTGCCAATGGACGCAAACCTGTCAAAATCTATGATGATGATGGATGCTGCTCTCACTATGCCTGTGAATGTAAGCCGAATGTGCAGCATTCCAGAACATTAAAAATCTTTTAATGTGACACCACATTAATTTTTGCTTTAACCTGCATTAAACATCCACTCTATGATAAAAGTGAAATATCTTTTCAGCACCAAGAATAACTTTGATATTGCAAAGATATTTAATGAAGTGACAGTATTTATACTTTTAATTTCCATCCATGCCTTTTGTCATCCTGCAGGTGTGTGCAGTGTATGGAGTGGATCCCACTATATGACATTTGATGGAAAATCATACACCTTCAATGAGAACTGCTCTCACTACCTGGTCAAAGAGATCATTTCTAAATATAACCTGACCATAATAAAAAGCCACAAGTGTGATCCTTCAGAGAGTACATTCTGTCCTCTGACTCTCAACATTACATATCAGTTCTCCTCGATTGTTTTAACCCAGATGAAGACTTCAGGAACAACATCTAATGTGGTAAGTATGGAGGAAGTCATACACAACATCACATCCACCCTACAACTTTTTTAAATAGGATTTTTATCTGATCTTCTGCAAACAGTCAACACCTCCCCTTTGTCACCCAAAAGCTGTAAAAACTGAAGTGATCCCCCCCACTGATAGAAAAAAAAGAGCTAACTATAGATCTACTCTGCTTCAAAAACAACATTTACTACAATTGTTGTTGAAAGGACAAGCACAGTGCCAAGCTTCACAACAACCAGCCCAGAAACCACTGTTGTGACCTCAAAGCCCACTCTTCTTACTACAACTACAGAAGGTTCTTCCAGCAGTACTAACAAGATCACAACCAAATTTGTAGAAAGATGCATCTACTACAGTGCTAACTATAGATTCACTCAGACAAAACTTTAATGTGGAGTTCCCTAAGGTACCATGTTGGGCCTCCTATTTTTCAGCATCTACACAGTCCCACTAGCTCAGAACATGGAAGCAAACCAAATATCTGATCATAATTATGCTGATGACACTCAGCTCTATAATACTGTCTCACCAGGGGACTCTGGTCCAAAATAAAGCTTCAGTTCCTGTCTCAGTCAAAATATTTTTTCTCTTCAGCTAATTAAAGATACATCTGAAAAAGTATTTCTCTTCATTAACTAGTCTCAACAAAAATAATATGATTTATGGAAGGATGGGTCACAGTCTTCTCTAATGTGTGTTTTCTCTGTCCCACAGGTATTTGTAAATCATAAACGAATCTACCCATCCTACAGCAATTCTATCCTGGTCCTTACTGGCACAGATATGGTGATTACAGTGGTAATACAGGAGATCAACACAAAGATTGTCTACAGAGGCTCCTCATTTAACATCGACCTTCCCTACTCTTTGTTTGGAGGAAACACAGAGGGACAGTGTGGTGAGCTTCTACAACACGTCTTTACAACTGCTCAATTATTAATTATAAATTAACATGAACATGCTTTCATTTTCTGCATTACCCAAAAATGTATCTCTAGTATCTCATTGTTTGTGTTGTCTCGTGACCATAAGAAGGTGGTTATAAAATGTTTTACAAAAGGTTCAGAAAGTATGAGGTAAATTGTGAATGGTGCCGACTTTCTTGCAATCAGATGGTTTCTGAGTTCTTCTCCGAGACACATCTGCATCTTCCGTCTCAACAGGAACCTGTGACAACTCTCAGGGCAACGACTGCCGTTCTCCAAACGGTCAGATAGAAAGCTGCTCGGATTCTGCTGGACAGTGGCATGTCCCGGGTACCCCCTGCATCACCCCATCAATCCCTCCACCCACCACAGCAGCACCCAGAACCTCTCCAGAGTCCCCGTCCTCAACAACCCTGTCTCCCTGTAGACCTGCTATCTGTGACCTCCTGACCAGCAGGTAAAACATTCAGTTTCCGGTTATTACAGCATCTTTTTATCTTCATGGTTCCATTCTTGTACTGAACCTGAAGCTCTTGAAGGCAAATTTATTGTACAGCACAGTTCAAATACAGGACAATTCAAGGTACCTTACACAAAGCATCAGAAGCATCACAGGAGCTGCAGAAAGCAAGAAGTAGAATCTAAATAAAAATGGAATATTAAACCATAAAAATAAAGTCAGAGGAAACAGGATGTATTAGCTGTTTCCATTTAAGCTACAAATAGAAAAGTTTGAACCCCGATGTAGAACCACTGAGATCCAGCAGACCTGCTGGTTGAGATTCTGGCATGTCTGATGGACTTTACTGAGATTGAAAGTATAAAAGCATTTGGTCGTTTTCTCCTGCAGCGTGTTTGCAGCCTGCCACTCGGTCGTACCTCCTGCTCCGTTCGTGGACTCCTGTGTTTCTGACATTTGCAACGGCGGTAACGAGAGCTGCTCCAGCCTGGAGGCCTATGCCACCGAGTGCTCCATTGCGGGAGTCTGCATCGACTGGAGGAAAGCTACAGATGGGCTGTGTGGTGAGTTACGCTCTCAGTCACATGCAGGGCTGCGTCTGTTTCAGAGGCCCGGGCTAAAGAATCATGTTTCCATCCTACAGAACACAAGTGTCCGAACAACAAAGTCTACATGGCCTGTGGTCCCTCAGTGGAGCTGACGTGCAACGACAGGTTCTTCTTTCATGTTTAATGTAGTTTCTGGGCATTTAATGCTGTTTCTGGACATTTAATGTAGTTTCTGGGCATTTAATGTTGTTTCTGGACATTTAATGTAGTTTCTGGGCATTTAATGTCGTTTCTGGACATTTAATGTAGTTTCTGGGCATTTAATGTTATTTCTGGACATTTAATGTAGTTTCTGGGCATTTAATGTAGTTTCTGGGCATTTAATGTTGTTTCTAAAAATTTTAATGTCTTTTCTGGAGGCTTAACGTCATTTCTTACATGCTTAATGTCTTCTGTGGAGGTTTGGGGTTTGATTGAATGGATTTTTTCTGATATTGAAGATGAAGGTGTCTTTACTCAGTTTATCTTTTTCAAAGTTATGGTGAGTGACTCTGTTCTTCACACCAGGTACAACAAGAAGTTCCAGGTGGATTCATCCAACTCCACCAAGGAAGGCTGTTTCTGTCCTCCAGGCACAACTTTGTTCAATACGGTGTATGACACTTGCGTCACTTCCTGTGGTAAGATGATGGACTGGACATGGAGGGGTTTACTTTTTGAGCCTCTTAGGTTGTTTTGAAGCTACCAAATGCTTCATGGACATATCTGTAGTTATAAATAAAATCAACTGCAGCAAAGTTTAATAGAAGATGGAGTCTGTCCTCAGAGATCAGCTGAGTAAGAAACTAAGACCTGACCTTGTGACCCTCTCTATCCGTGTGCTGCCAGGTTGTGTTGGACCGGATGGAAAACCCAAACAGGTGAAACATAGCAGACACCCGCCTCCTCCAGGTACGCTGACAGACCGTGAGCTTTATTTGTAACCCGGCTGCTTTCTCTCAACAGCCGGGGGACACCTGGGCAAGCGGCTGCAACACCTGCGAGTGTGATGAGGATTCCATGAGCATCCAGTGCCAGCCGGTTGAGTGTCCATCAGAGCCGAGCCCAGACTGCAGCGAGCCAGGCCAGCTGCTGGTCAACCGGACGGACGGCTGCTGCACCACGGAGACCTGTGGTCAGTCCTGCTGCTTCCATGATGGAGGAGACTGATGTGGATCTTCTTTAAGGTGTAGCTGGGTTCCGGCTTCAAATGCTGACTTTTGTTCCTCCAACAGAATGCAGTGTGAAGCTGTGTGAAGCACCCATCAGCTGCCCCCTGGGCTTCAGGCTCAGCGTCGCCAACGGGACCTGCTGCCCATTCTACAGCTGTGGTACGTGTCCGTCTGCTCTGTTATGATATCATCAGCACCCTCATCATCGGTCGGAAAGCAGAGTTAAGGTGTTTGGTGGGGCAGAAAAAAAAGAATGAGCGGTTCCTGCTGTGTGTTTAGTTCAGGGAGAAAGTCCAGAAAGCAAAACAAAAGCTGACATTGAAATCTGAATCAGCAGTTCTGACAATCCACCAAATGTTACCTGCCCTCAGTCCCCAGAGCCTCCTTTCCCCTCCGCTCTCCCTCCCTACACGTTATTCCAGACAAACAAGAGTGATACCCACTCACTACGTCTACATTCCCGGCTCCCAGCCTAGTTTCAGATGTTTAAACTCAGCATTTCAGACAAGAATATTCCCTTTAATCCAGGAAATTCATTATTTTGTTATGGTTTTACTATTAAGACGTTTTTTAATTATTTTATCTTTTAAACAATGAACTCGAGTTTCCTAAAAGGTGCCTGTCACTGAATTTATATTTTTTACTCTTGTGTAATTATTATATTATTATTATTTTAGGGGAAATGCGTCACACATTTCCACAGTTTCTGTTTCTGTGCATTGAAGGAATCTCTGTGTGTTTTATCTCTGCAGTTCCTAAAGGCGTGTGTGTCTATGACACAACCGAGTTCCAGGCAAGTGAAAGCACAATCTGAGTTTTGGATCCTGTAACGTCTGTGGGATTTTCTTGACATGATGACACGTGTCTCATGTCATCCTGCAGCCTGGGGCAAAGATACCAACACCTCAAACACCCTCAGAAACCCCATTAGAAGCCCCATCAGCACCAGAACCAGCATCAGCACCAGAAGCACAGCCAACAGGAATCGTCCCATCATTGGAAACATCAGCACCAACGTTGGGAACGCTGCCAGAGGATTCCTCCACAGTCGAACCCTGCCAGGAGTGTTACTGTGGGCCCAATGTGGATCCCGTCACCCAGCTGAACATCATTAGCTGCAAACCTGTGGTCTGCAACATGAGCTGCCCTGAGGTAAGACCGTCTGCTCTGATGGAGCTAACACGGCCTGATGTCCTCTCAGAGCAGGACTGTGGTCTGAGGCTGGAAACTGCAGCAGCAGCTCATCAGGAAAAATCCTTCACAAGTTCTGATTCTAAAGTTGCAGATTCTGATTCGGATGAACAGATGTGGAGGTGTTGGTCTGTTATGTGTGACGGCTCCTCCTCTGTGTGCCTGATGATGAGCACCAGTTAGACATTGAAGCTTTTCTTCTTGCTGTTTTCCATCTGCAGGGCTTTCAGTACGAGCCGATCCCGGGGGCGTGCTGTGGGGAGTGTGTTCAGACGAAATGCATTTTCACCACGTCTGGTAACGCCACGAAGCACATCATTCAGGTCAGACTGCGTCCCCGCTGCAGCTTCTGCTGCTTCCCACCATCCCCCGCCTCAAACCTCTGCTTCCATCCAGGTCAACGAGTCCTACACCCCGCCGGAGGACAGGTGTGTGCTCTACACCTGTGAGCGCATCGACGGACAGATGGTCACCAAGGAAACGCGGACCACGTGCCCCCCCTTTGACCCGCTGGACTGTGAACCTGTGAGTCCGTCAGACCTTTCCCTGTGATGCTGCTCGTCCCCGGCTTGTCTCTAACGTGTTTCCTCCCGCAGGGCACCGAGGCCACGGACGCCGCCGGCTGCTGTAGAAGCTGTAGGTGACAGGAAGCCGCCGCTTCAGCCGAGGAGGCGCCGTGCCGCCTGTAACCGCTGCCTGTGTTTCAGGTAAACCCAGGAGTTCCTGCGAGGTCCGCAGCCAGCTGACGGTGATGAAGGTCAACGACTGCGTCAGCAGCGGGCCGGTTAATGTCAGTTCCTGCGCCGGACACTGCCGGAGCTCCTCCATGTGAGTTTACAGCCGCACTCCGGATGAGCAGCAGCACTGAGACGAGTTTGTCCGAAAGCGCGTCGCAGGGAAACGCTGCTCATATGTTGGAGCTCCCTCTGCTCTAAGTCCCACCTCCATGTCCATCTCAGAGCGTTTCCATGAGCTTTGGTTCTGAAAAGGTCCAGCTCCACAGAAGCTGGTGGTGTTGTGGATCCTGTTCACACATCGTAGATCTTTAAGCTGCACCTGTGGATTTCAGGAAGTCTTCCTGATCCGCGCTCTGGTTTGCAGGACAGAATCCTGCCTCGTCCCGTGCACACAGAGATTCCTCCTGATTCTGATGATTTGCTTGCCTCCTTTCAAAGCTGCTTCTCAGTAATGACATGTTAAACTTTGCAAAGGCAGCAACATTTTATCCATTCTTTGATGAAAACAATCAGATCTCTTTCAGCAAATGAAACAATAGCTCAGAGCTGCTTCTGGCTTCCAGAGTAATGTAGTTAATGAACACATTTAGTAACTAAAACATTAAATGTGAATTAAATTGCTGAACATTCTCCACTGTAGATGAAGATCTTTAGACCCAGTTTGTCTCAGACTCTGACATCATCTGCTGCCATCGCTCCTCATCATGTAACAGATATGTGTGTGTAGGAGATGCAGATGTGTGTAAGTGTGTGGTGTCGTGTGTGTGTGTGTGCAGATACTCTGCAGAGGCCAACACGATGGTGCATGAGTGCGAGTGCTGCCGGGAGGCGGCCACCACCCTGAAGCAGGTGCAGCTGACGTGTGCCGACGGCTCCACGCTGCAGCACAGCTACACCTGGGTGGAGGCGTGCCGCTGCAGCCAGGAGGAGTGTGCAGCAGCAGGGCCCATCAGGTCGCAGCGCCGCCGGCGCCGCTGAGCCCCCTCCCCCTCCCCGACAAAGTTCCCTCTGTAATAAAACATTTCTGCAACATGAGCGTTTGTCTGAGCCTCCTTCATGCTGGGAAACTCCTGGTCTATCGGAGTGGGGGGGCGGGGGGCATGTCTGATGGGCGAGTCTGGCATCAAGTCAGATTGATCTCATTTCACATTTTTGCGCATCCAGGATGAGTTTTACCATCTTATATTTTGCCAAAAAGTCTATTTTTTTAGAGAAATAAACTAAATGTGTAAAATTATTGTTTTTAAGAGTAAAGGTCTTTTATTTTTTACCCAGTAAAGGAATCTTTAATTTGGTTTATTTAGTTCTATTATCTCACTGAGGTCACATTGTATCTGTTACATCCACTTTTAGCTGTAAAAACCTGTTTCAGGTCGTCTCTGCAGCAACAACAAAAAGGAAATTAAAAAAATGAAATATTTAAGCTGTAGATAATTGGGAAATATTTCAAATTTCTAATGAAACACTAATTTCAAGTCCATTGTGGAGTGAAAGAATCTGTCCGTGCTTCTTTTTAGTGTTTCATATTGGATGGTAGAACTCCTACCAGGAGACAAAAGGTGTCCATGTCACTGATCGGGCCCAGGCTAAAGCATTGCCTCCATTCATGTGTGTGTGTGCCTGTCGGCCCCGTGTGCGTCCACTGCTCCTTCAGTAGGGGAGGGGGAAAAGAGATTTTTATAAGAAGACAAAAGTTACAGAATCTCCTTGTTTTTAGATGTTTTCTCACTGAAAAAGAGCACAGGACTAGTTTCCACTTAATAAGCGGCCTGCAATGAGTTTTAACGACTTATTTAGAGATGTTTGTGACTTCTGAGGTCCAGATATTTTCTTACATCTGGAAATCTTAGCAGGTGTAATTATCTGACTGCACGGACAGATCATGTTTTCACTGGGTTTAGTCTGAATCGTTTTACTCCTATGTTGGCTCATTCCTGCAGTTTAACAGTCAGAAAGGAGCTGAGGACTCAGGCTTGTTGGCCTCAAAAGCTTTACTGACATCATCATCATCATCATCATCATCATCATCATCACTGTCACGCTGTACATGATGAAGCTTCCTTACATCATGACTGACGTGTGGCTGAGCTACATCCAGACTTTACAATAAATATCTTTGCGCTGTGAAGGATAAACAGGAGGAAAGTTCTCTCCATCGGCTTCATCTCTGCCTGCTGAAATACGACGACACATACAAAATATTCTATCAACAAACACCGACGCGGATGTTCCAGGTAAAAAGTGCAAATCAGACGGTGGGATGACGGAGACGAGGAGCCTGGAGGGAGCGGCGCCTTCACCATCTTCTTCTTCTTCTGCAGATTCGCTTCATTTCCACTGAACTGGACCCGGTTTCCACCCGCCCCCATGAGGAGCAGGATGGAGGCATGCGGTCC